>BJCO01737642.1:0-14733 GCA_018326465.1 Flaveria floridana
AATCTATAAAACCGAACCAAAAACTCATAAAATGCTTACCAATTTCGATTTCAGCTGCTTTCTCTCTCTATCCGAAAATCCTTATCTTCTTCTCTTCTTTCTTTTCTTTTTGGTCGACAGAAAGCTGTTGTAAAAGGTTTCATGGGTGGCCATCCCAATATGTAAAAGATAATTGACTTTTTGTACTATTACACAAAGCCCCCTCCACTTTTGTTCCTTCTCATTTCTTTCAACATACTTTCCTTTTCTTTTCTTTTGTCTAACTAAAAATTTCGGGTGTTATACTTGTGTTTTGCTTACTTAGTATATTATTATCACCTCTTAGAGGATTCTGCTTCATCATTTGAGTGTAACTTAGTTTAAGAGAGAAAACTTGCGTTGAAGGCTTGTATCGATCCTGTAATTGGTATCACAGCATCCAGGCTCTTGATTGTGAGATCTTACCATCCCAAATCATCTTGACTTTTCACTCATATGCTCACCTCACTCAAAAATGGCCATGAACCAAAACTCACTAGAATTTGAAATGGGAATGATGACTAAAGCTCCTATCATCACCCATGAAAACTTAAGATCCTCGCGTATGTGTTGAAGGCGTCATTAAGTATCAAGATAGCCAAATGTGGAGATCTATCACTAATGGTCCTTACAAGCCAATGGTGGAATCACCGGTCGGTAAAGTGCCATGATAGAGAAAACTGTTAAAGATTACTCAGATGAAGACCACAAGAAGATGGACATCGATAGCAAAGCCATGACTGTACTCCTTACAGCCATACCAAACTCCATCATGGTAGGCTTTGAGCATTGCACGATAGCCAAAAGAACTCTTTGATGCTTTGACTGATGTACTCTAGTTATAATGACTCAAAGAAAGATTCCATGAAGTAGCTGTTCAAAAACTTCACCTATATTATTGGAGAAACTCTTTGCCAACAATATATCAGGTATATAGATCTTATCTCATCACTTCAGTCTGCTGGAGTATCTCTTGAAGAAAGGGATCTATCAAGGAAGTTCATGAGTGCACTTCCTCAAGAGTGGACTTTCTATTGTGTCTTAATCAAGAGAAAGAGAATTTGAACACTCTCATAGTGACTAAACTATTCGAATTCTTGATGGATACCGTATAGAGTTGGAAACTCAGAAAGGCCACCAGATGAACATAATCTATGGTCCTTCCATTAGCAATGCTCTAGTTATTGGTGAAGGATAAAAAAACCAGTGCCAATAGTATCTGACTTAGTTCTAGCAGCAACCATGTTCTTCTGGGCCATATATCACTTTTCCTAAGACATCAAGGTCTCAACAGGCTCAATCAAGTCCCTTCCCAGATAATTGCGTCTTTGATTCAAGAAATGAACATTCTAGTGACTTTCTGTTATGCTTTGATGATCTAGAATGCTTCAGCCCAGATGATGTTGAGTACATGGACATCATCCAACAAATGGCTTTGCTGACTTATAGAGCAAACAAGTTCTTTAAAAGAACCGGAAGACGGTTCCCTCAAAACCCAACCAACAACAAATTCAGGATTGACAAGACCATGACCAAAAGTTACAACTGTAATCAACTTGTTTATTTTGCCAGGGCATGCAAAGCTCCAAAATCTACCCGAGAGCCACTCAAGCCTCCACACATCCTGCCACCATAAAGTTACTTCAACTGAACAAAAAACTGTTGCTGTTGCTCAAGAAGTTGACTGGAGTTTCATGGTATAGGATGTGACTCCTGCTCAAGCACTCATGGCTGGAACTGATGATAGCAAGGTATATGAACATCTTTGCACTCCAGCTTGTATTGCTAAAGTCAAACCGTATCAGGACTATAACATGGAAATCAAATCTGATATTGAGTCCTTAAACATCTTAAAATCTGATTTTAAAAGGGTAGAATCTGACTATAAAACAAAAATTGATGAGTTAGAGAAAACTGTGTCCTTCTTAAAGCATGAACAATCCAATTATAGGACTCAAATCAAAGATTTAATTTCCAAGTTAACTGAGGCTCAAGCCCAGCTAGTCATAGCTAAGGCTAAAGCAAAGAAGTATGCTATTAAAGAGCATAACTTCAAAACCATTCTTCTATCATCCTCCCACTCAAAGATATGTTCTTAAAACAAAGGTGGGTTGAGAACCAATGAAATTGCTCTACCATATTCTTATAAGTCGATCAGACAACCAAGATATGGTACTGAAGAGCAAGACGTTCCATTTGTTAACCCACTATCTTATGAGAAGAAGAATGATACAAATATGGAGACCATTACAGGGAAGGATTAGATAGAAAAATCCATCCTCACCTGTAATGAACAACCTCTAACCACCAAAGCCAGAAGAAACAAAGCCAAGGCAGCTGGGCAAACTGCCAAGAAAGTAGCTGAGTCCAAGTTGAAGATAGATCTAAAGCAAAAGGTTGTATTTACCTCAGTTGGATTCCAAATGGTTAATAAATCTGATCCAGGAAAAGAGTGTAGTACCAACATTCCTATGTAGCCGAAGGTTCAGAAACTAAAGGGGAAGACCATTGAGAAATGCAAGAAACAACAGTCATCACTCCCCATGAAGAGTAACATTGAATGCATAATGTGTGGTCTGCACAACCACGTGGCTAAACGTTGTTACTACAATCCTGCAAGCACACATTATGCAAACAATATTAATAGGTAACATGTCAAGGAGGGTTTCATATTTGGACCTTATCACATGGTTCAAGTGTTAAGAAAAGGAAAACTTGCTTCCAAAGCCAAATTGCTTTCTAAAGAAACTCATTCTTCTGAAAGGAAAAATAGCTTCAGAAGACAAGCCAAAGAATTTTCCAAAGAACAAGAGGATTCCTTTGAAACCTTCTGAAAAGAAGACTGCTTTGGAATAAGAGGTTATGAAAGACTTTTCCAAGAAGAAAGAAGCCTCGGAAGAAAGCTATGCTACCTAAGCTTTATCAAGTTCATCTTCGCTGGTCAATGACAGGATGAAATGGAAGATTAGAGAAGATGTTGTAGGCCAAAACTCTTCTTCCCAAACCACAATTGAACCCTGATGCTTACACTTTGGTTTAATTATGTTATCCGCATTGGAAGAACCCCAAACCAACAAGGCTTGCATTTCTAATAGTAACTAACTTTCTCACCTTATGTGTAGGGACATCCACATGACAAAAATAAAAATGTATGGATTGTGGACATTGGATGCTCCAGGCACATGACGGGGAACAAATATCTTCTTCAACATTTTTATGGAGGACCTGTTCAGTTTCGAGGTGAAAACGATAAGTTAAAATCGACAAAGTAAACTTTGTCAAACAACTTGAACGTAATCTGTTAGGTGTTTCTCAATTCTATGATCAAAAGCACCGCTTGCTTTTCATAGAACATGAGTGCATTATCCTCAAACCCAGGATGACAATTCCTCAACAGTTGGTGCTTCTTAGATCTCCGAGGAAGGGGGATATGTACAACTTTGATATGAAAAATTCTTCCCCACTAGGTGAAGTATCATGCTTTCTTTCCTAAGAAAATGGTGATGAGTCAACTCTATGGCATAAAAGAATATCTCATGTTAATTTTAAAATCATGAATAACATGGTTAAAAATAACTTGGTACATGGTGTGGCTAAAAAGGAATTTTTCTATCAGGATAACTGTGTTGCATGTCTAAAAGGAAAGCAACACAGGGTCCTTCATAAATCCAAAGAAGTTAACTCTATCACCATTCCATTACACTTATTGCACATGGATCTATTTGGTCCCATAAGTATAATGAGCATTGGAAGGAAATCATACTGTCTTGTGATTGTTGATGATTTTACTAGATATACATGGGTATTCTTTGTAAGGACCAAATATGAAACTACTGAAACTCTAAAGTCTTTCATTATTAAGATAGAAAATCAAATTGATCATAAGGTTTAAGTAATTAGAAGTGATCAAGGGACTGAGTTTAAGAATGAGGTTCTTGACTCATTCTGTAACTCCAAAGGGATTGTCAGATAATTCAGTGCTCCTAGAACTCCTCAACAAAATGGTGTTGCTAAGAGGAGAAATAGGAAACTTATTGAGGCTCTAGGACTATATCAGCTGATTCAAAACTGCCTCTAACATTCTGGCCAGAGGCAGTCAGCACTGCATGCTATGTGCATAATAGAGTTTTTATAGTTAAGCCCTATGGAAAAACCCTTTATGAGCTATGGAACAAGAGACCACCATTTATTGGTTTTCTTAGATCTTTTGGCAGCAGGTGCACCATACTTAACACAAAGGAGAATTTAGCAAAGTTTGCTGCAAGTTGGATGATGCTATCTTTGCTAGATATTCTTCAAAGCTCCAAATCTTATAGGGTATACAACATTAAGAATCAATAATTTAAGGAATCATCCAATATTATTGTTAATGAGCACACTCCTTGTGTTAAGAGGAATGGCCCTAATCATATCTTTAATCTAGAATTGTTTCTAAACTATTCTAAACCTTCTTATGAGAATGTTTTAGCTGGAACATGAAGTCAAAATGAATCAGATGATGATCAACTGTTTGAGTTACCCAAACCTCTTCCAAGTTCTCCAAGAATTTCTGAAGCTCAAGCTTCCATCAAAATAACAAGTGGAGCTTCAACCACTTATCAACAAAATGAGCCTCAAAACTCATCAAGTGACAACTCAAACACTGCATAACACCAAGTTGATAGAAGTAGCAATCAGAAATAATAGGCAATTGTTGATGCTACTCTACATCAAATGGCTGTTGATGCTGTTTCTCCTTCATTTAATCAGTCCTTATTGAATGAATTTGAAACCCCAGCCGGTCCAAATGTTCATAATCTTGAGCAAAACTTTTCAAATCTAGATCTCTCCATGCAATTAGATGTGATCCCTAGACTCAGGACTCACAACACTCACCCAGCTGATAGCATCATTGGAGATGTTTCTGAAGGTGTGAGAACAAGAAGACAAACTCATAATGGAAATATTTACTTGTACTCATGCTTTCTCTCACAGATGGAACCAAGAAAGGTACAAGAAGCTTTGAAGGATAGTAGTTGGGTTGAATCAATGCAAGAGGAATTGCTTCAATTCAAAAGACAATGGTTTGGAACCTATGTCTACTACCATCTGGTCAAGTACCCATTGGATCAAAGTGGGTATTCAGAAACAAAAAGGACAATAGAGGCTCAATAATCAAAAACAAGGCAAAACTAGTAGTTCAAGGATGCACTCAAGAAGAAGGAATTAATTACACTGATGTCTTTCCACCTGTTGCAAGACTTGAGGCAGTTAGGATCTTTCTTGCTTATACAACATCCAAGAACTTTACAATTTACTAGCTTGATGTCAAGTGTGCTTTTCTATATGGAGATATAGACAGACAAGTCTATGTATGCCAACCTCCAGGATTTGAAAACCCACAGCATCCCAACTACGTGTGCAAATTGGACAAATCTCAATATGGGTTACAACAAGCACCTCAAAGGAAGAATGGTTACACCAGATGTACCATTGACAAGACATTATTCATAAGGAAGACTGGAAAAGATATTTTGCTAGTACAAGTCTATGTTGATTACATCATATTTGGCTCCTTAAATGACCAAATGTGTAAAGATTTTGAAAGCATTATGAAGAAGTTTGAGATGAGTTCCATGGGAAAAATGACGTTTTCCTTGGAATTCAGGTGAAGTAGATGAAATATGGGTTCTTTATCAATCAATCTAATGTTAGAGTTTCTTAAAGATTAACATGTTATCTTTAGTTGTCTTTTGTATAAGTTTTGTCATAGTATAGGGAGTAGTTTGTAAATAGTAGTTCCTTTGTTTATTGGTAGTATAAATAGCTTAGATGTGTGTATGCAGTAGACTAGACTAGACAGACTAGACAAACTAGACTTGTAACTGCTACTTACACTTGTAATTGTCTTTGATTTCTATCAATGAACGACTATGATTTTTTCTTGATTGTTTGCATTGATTTGATTACATTTGTATGTTTTTGATCGAATTGTTTTCTAACATCATCACAGATTGATTCATTTGATCCCATCAAATGGTATCAAAGCTATTGGTTCAGTGATTGAGCTTGTACGAACTTGCAAACTCATAAATTACTTGAATCTGTGATTGACAAGCAATTTGATTGAAATATTGTTGATTTTAGTTATGTTTCATCATTAGAAACATGAATTGAATCACAATTTGAAGTACAACTAATTCAAAATCAGTGAATTGAGTGAATTTGTGTTCGAAACTGTTCTTCACAGTCGAACTAAAATTTTGGTTAAAAGAGTGACTTGTTGTTGTTAATTGAAGAAATTGTAGATTAAGGATAGTTAATCTACCTAAAAACTACCTAATTAGAAGTTTTTAAATCAATTCATCAAGTTTTGAAGAATTCTGAAGAATTGACTTCTTTATGTTCATAAGAATTTGTTAAAGTTGGCGCACTAGGGTTGAAACACTGCTAAAAATTACCTAAGTGTTAGGCGCTTGACAACTGTTCAGGCGCTTGACAACTGTTCAGGCGCTTTAGCACTATTTGGGCATTTTTAAAGTAGGCGTTTTACTAATGTTGAGACGTTTTCCAACTATTTGGGCACTTTGAAATTACTCAGAAACCAAATAATTCTAGGCGCATCACAACTATTTGGGCGCATTTGAGCTGTTTAGGCGTCTGACAACTGTTCGGGCCCATTTTAACTGTTCAGGAGTATCAAGTTGGGCGTTATTGAGAATTATTTTAAGGCAATCCCTTAGACATTTCTAAGTCAGAAGTACCACACTATTGAGGCATTTCAGTACTATTCAGGCGCATCACATTAATACTTAGAAATTTTTTGTAAAATTTTGAAAAATCCAAAAATATTTTCAATTCATTTCTTTAATTCAAAAACTTAAAAACAATAAAAATATTTCTTCTTCTTAAAATCAAAATATAAAAATGGTGAAATCAAAAGATTCTAAAAATAGAGTTCCTAAGCTGAAAAATAGAGCAAATTTTAAAAATTGGTCACTTAGGTTAAAACATCACCTTAATTGTATTGATACTGATCTTTGGAAATCAATAGAAAAAAGACCACATATTCCTATAACTACTAATGGGCCTGATAGTGGATTTGTCTGTACTAAATATTCAAGAGAACCTTACCCTGAAGATGGTCTACAAGGTGATGATCTTAGAAAGGTTAAGAATGACATTAAAGATAAGGACTACCAATTGAAGTCCTTGCTAGGCTTGATGGATATCAAGCTGGATACACAATGTATAAAGCTTTAAAGACAATCTGTGAAGGTGGTAAAGAGATATAAAATCTCGAAAAGCAAAAACTAAAGAGGCGGTTAGAGCTTTTTTAACATTTATCTGGTGAAACCATCAATCAAATGATGAACAGAAATATGCAGCTTACCACTGAGATGTCAACAGCTGGCATTACACATGATCTTGAAGATATAAACATTAGACTTCTCAATGCTTTACCATCATCTTGGAAACAAACAGTAACATTGTTAAAGCAGAGAAAGAAATTTCTAATGGATCTTTATCTGTTGATTACCAAGATTGAATCTATTGAAATTGATGAATGTTCAAGGAATAATGACAGAAGATCCTCAATGTCACAGTATCAATTTGTTGTATCTCCTGCAAAACTGTTGAGAATGCTTTCATGGCAATGAATGAAAGTTCTAAATCTCAACCTTAGTCTCCTCCAAATTCTCAAAGTTCTAAGCCTCAAACAGAGACTCCATCTGTTAGCTCTGCTAAATCTACCAAAGTTAAAGATATCATAAACATCCTATTAGAGGATGAAGAGTCTAAAACTACCTTTACTGCTTTCATGGCAAGCTTTCAAGCATATCAAGGTAGTCATCTAACATAATTAGATCTTGTTTTGCAGGATTTGTTTGAAATGGATCCTGAAGATGTAGAAGAAACAGATTTGAATTGGCAGATCTTGATGATTGACTACAGAACTCGAAAACACTCGTATGTCAACAGGAAATACAAGCCTAGTGATAATAAGACTGTTGGTTTTGACAAGTCAAAGTCAAGGTGTTTCAACTTCAATAGTTATGGACATTTCTCTAGGGAATGCAAAGCTCCTAGGAAAAATGGAGGAAATGCTCAATCAAGTTCTGGCAATCAGAGGTTTCAATCATCTCAGAAGACATTCAAAAAGCCATATGAAATTCTTATAATGCCTGAGCTTAAAGATGAATCCAAGTCATCTGATGAGCTGAAGAAAGCTCTAGTAGTCAGTGTGAAGGATAGATATGACGGGAGTATATATGCTGAGCAATTTACTAATGATGTAACCTCTAGTTTATCTCTTATTACAGAAATTCAAGGGGAAGTTTGGTCAGAGGACTGTGATTCTAATGTTGAAGGTAAAAATGAGAATGAAGAAGATGATTATGACTGGAGTGATAAATCTGATCTTAAAGAGGATTCAGATGAAATTGATTTGATGGCTCAGTCTAAATAACCTATGGTTGAAATTTCATCCTCTAACTCTGAAACTTCTTTACCAAAATATCCTGAAATACCATCTGAAGTAAGAGAAAAAGTATGCACCAAATCTTGCTTTGAGCATGTCAAATACTATCGAAGTTATTCATATAAAATCTATGAGAAACTTAAGCAAGAAGAGTCAATGCACAATAAACTAAAATCTAACCATAAAATAGTTGATGAAAAGATCATTCCTCTACAAAAGTCATTGTAAGGCCCCGTTCCCGGGCACCACACAGTTGTTCATTCATCGCGCATAAATCGCACATTTATTTAAAACATCGCAGCGGAATCATTTAATTAAAATCATTACATGTATTAATAACTGCTTTTGCAAAATGATACAACATCGTTACAAAATATCATTCGTTGTATTACATCACAAAAGCATCATTTTACATAAAATGGATGCCATCCAAAATAATCCAAGTAGCTGCCCCCGTGCCATCCTCAGCAACTTTTACCTGCCAACTGAAAAATACATAAAAGTGAGCGTTGCTGATTGAGTTGTAGTTTTACAAAAATATCAAATTACCTTTCGTTCGTTAAAACATTTTCTTTCTTTCGCACATGTTCACACATCATACGTACAAGAAGGTAATATTTATTATCTTCCTTCATCGTTCGTTTCGTACATATCACACATTTCATACCTATCAGACTTTTCGTACATTTATTATCTTTCACTTCTATCTAGATCCTGTCGTATGCTTAACCCCACTCTTGAGCACAAAGCGATATCATCTAGGGTTAAGCTATAAGTATCCCATATCACATATATCGCACATATCTCACGTATGGAGTAGTCACATAGACTAACTCCCCCTATGTATGAACCCTTAAGGGTTAGCCAAGATCGCTTGCTATAAACACACAGTTGAGCTAACAACTCTCAATGAGTTGTGAACCTACTTTTATTTTCTTGCAAGACTTTCATTCGTTCATTCATTTTGTTCCACTTTCATTATCTTAAATCTTTCGCTTTGTTAAGATAATACTTTACGTTTATCATCATAATCACACCACGTAAAGTCACATTATAATACGTAATAAGGAACATAAGGAAACATATCATACATAAGCATAGCATTGTCACACATCATCATACATAACATACATCATGCATCATTCATTCACATACACAAGCACATGCATAACAAGTATAAGTCATCATAAAACATTACCAACCCTCCACGGGATAGCGGGGGTTCGGCGGCGGCAGCCCCTGATAGCGGGGTCCTAGGGGCAGCAGCCCCTAGTAGGATCCAATGGGCAACGCCCTTGGTTGGGGCCGTGCTGTTAAAACCACTTAAAATCGATCTTCCTGTTAAAACCTCTTAAAATCTTGGTCATTTAAATCGTATATTTAGTATGCATTTCTAGCCGCAAACAAGTTTAAAATCTTTAAATAGGGGACCTAGAACTCACCTGAACTCAATGAGCAGCTTCTCAATCAAGCTTTCTAAGCAAGGGTCACACTACACAGCCTGCAGATAAGTTAACACTCAAAGGAGTTCATTTCTGCCTAATTTCGCTACTAATTTCTCTGCATGATCAGCAGTTTCGCTGCTAGTTTCGCCAGCAGTTTCGCTGCTAGTTTCGCCAGCAGTTTCGCTGCTAGTTTCGCCAGCAGTTTCCCTGGCATCTTCGCTTCCAGTTTCGCCCAACTTTCATTGGAAACCATGTCTGCAAAAATATCTGTGAAACTACAGTTTCGCAGAAAGTCTTCATAGTTTCGCTGCATGACTACATAATTTCGTTGGATGAACACCCAGTTTCGCAGAACGGGCTGAAATTATGAACCAACCCATTTTTTACCCAAAACTTCAATCTTTTACACCCAAAACCTTGGTTTATCACCCAATAAGCTATATCTAAGCTTATTACATGTTTTCTTACACAAAAACGTGAGTTTTGGGCGATTCTTTGCCGCTTTCAAAAGCCCCAAGCCCTAGAATCCGGGTTTACCCTCAAAGAAATGATTAAACGATGTTTCTTACCTAGATTCTTGGTCTTTTCTTGTTGTTTGGATGTCCACGAACACCGATCTTCAATCTCTTGATCAACCGAGCCTTGAATCACCACTTTCTCTCCATTTTCTCTCACTACACTCTCTCTCTAGAAGTTGGTGTTGAGTTGCAAATGAGAGTGGCTCAAGCTAATCGGTTTATATATGTCGGGCATTCCCGGGACTTTAAACTCGCCAAACACATAACCCGCGAGGTCTACTCGGTCCATACTCCATTTCCCGCATATTTTCTTTAAATAATCCGGCTAAGCCCATTATTATTAATTGGCTCGTTTCGACTTTATTCCGGACGTTACAGTCATGGAACAAAACGTTAAAATAATTAGAAATTGTGTCTAAACAACTTAAGGAAATGACTAAATATCTGGAACAGGATAAGATAGCACATGCTACTACTCAGGTTGATCATGCTAAGGTTAAAAGTTCCAAATTGATTGTTGAAAACTGGTAAGTGAAAGAAAGAATAAACAAAATGCAGGATTAGGCTTCACTCATGAACCAATACCTGAAACAATAACCAAGACTCTACCAGAAAACTTTAACACGAATGATCATTCTCCTGAAAATAAAGCTAAACTCAAAGCTTTTCAGAACAAAACAAGACTTCTAACAATGAAGAAAAGAAAGCTAATATAAAAATCTTCAAAGAAAAGGATGATGAAAAGATAAAAAATGGTCATCCCATAAAAGTCAAATCATATGAACCTTAACAGAAAAGTCAGAAAACTTGTATTCCAACAAAATCAGTGTTGGAAGAAGTTATAATCAAAAATAAAGAAAAAGAAAAATTAGAAGAAGGAACTTCAAAATATTGAAACTCTGTTAATTTTAAAGAGAAAGATAATGAAAAGGAATCTTCACCTGAAGATGTTTAATCACAAATTAAACCAAGTTCCTCAAAATCAAAGATCAAAGAAGAAGAAGAAAATCATCTAAAGCAAAAAATGATAAAAAAAAGTCAAGAAAATCTGATAAAACCAACAAATCAAGCAGCTAAACTCAAACCAGTAAAATTTATGTCTGCTGGTTTGTTAAACATGAACCTACTTCAAGAAGTTAACTAAGTCCTAAGAACAAATCAGACTCTTACCTGAAAACGGGTTCAGATTCTAGGTCGTCCACTATTATTAAAAGATTTGTTCCAAATGAATCAAAGAAGGAAGTTCATGTGCAAAAGCTGAAAAGTAATATGTCAAAGAACAAAATGTCAACTCAAAAGCAAAATTTGACAAATTAAAAACAA
The DNA here is from genome assembly GCA_018326465.1 of Flaveria floridana. NCBI lineage: Eukaryota > Viridiplantae > Streptophyta > Magnoliopsida > Asterales > Asteraceae > Flaveria > Flaveria floridana. The sequence continues at coordinate 11,766 of BJCO01737642.1, forward strand.
CAAGTTAACTTTTTGACGCCAAAATATAAGCACGAATCAAATATTACGTCAACATCAAAAGTTAATAAGCAGTTGCTTAAAATCCACAGAGGTACTATGAAATTTGTGATATGTACAATCATAATACTACTGAGTGCTTTTTCAATAAGTACTGTCATATCTGTGACATGAGGAATCATTCTACAACAGATTCTTATTTCAACAAATACTGTACCTACTGTGATGAAAGAACTCATAACACTGAAAATTGTTACTTTAGAAAGAGTTCACCTAAGAAAGGATTTGCCAATTCACAATTGAGCAAAGGTTATGTTAATATCGGAGAAATGAAATTGATGGATTTCAAAGATTAACTAACCAACCTTCATTAGATTTGAGGTCTTTCCAAAGGAATAATTATGAGAGACCAAAAGAAATTCTGAATGATCAATTCATACCAAGATCTGTAAGAATGAAAAATAAAAATGTTGGTAATCAATATTTTTTAAAAGTTGGTCAATCAACTGGTATGAATGTTTCCAAAAATAATCAACAATATGAGTATAACAAAATTGGTAAATTCATTAAAAACAAGCCAGATTTGAATACTCTTCATTTCAAGCAATTTACCATTGTTGATAAATTTTGAAAACCCAAGACCATCTCGGCTTGGGTAGATACCTTAACTTAATTTATTTGTTATGCAGGTACGCTCAAGAAGACCACTCAATACTTATGTGGTTAGTGGGTGTAGCCGGCACATGAAAGGCAATCATGCCTTATTGCAAGACTTTAAGTTAAAGGATGGTACGCATGTCACCTTTGGTGGTGATGCAGGTGGAAAGATAACAGGAGAAGAAACAGTATCCAATGGGATAATAAGCTTCGATAAAGTCAACTTCTTTTCTCAGTTAAACTTTAATCTATTAAGCGTAACCCAAATCTTTAATAAATCATATTCTGTTCTATTTGATGATTCTTTTTGTTATGTTCTGAAGCCAGGATTTCAGATTAGCAAGGATTGGGTGATTGTTAAAGTCGTCAGGGATCGAGATGTATACAAATTGGATATGTCTCAAGTTGATCCATTAACAGAAACAACTTGCCTCATTGCTAAAGCATCAAATGATGAAAGTCAGCTTTGGCATAGACGTCTCCGCATTCCAACTTCAAGAACATAAGCAAGCTTGTAGTAGGAAATCACGTTATTGGACTTCCATCCAAGAAGTTTGCAACTACTAATCACTACTCAGCATGTTTGAAGGGAAAGCAACATAGAGCCTCTTATAAGACCAAGCCGATAAACATAAATTCTAAACCGCTCCAGATGTTGCATATGGACCTTTTTGGACCAACCAACATCAAGAGTATTGGAAGAAAATCTTAATGTTTAGTTATCATTGATGACTATACAAGATTTTCATGGGTTTTCTTTTTTAATGCTAAATCTGAAACTGCTGAATTATTAAAAGAATTCATCATAAAAGTTGAAAATCAATTAGATTAAAAAGTGAAGATAATAAGAAGTGATAATGGTATAGAATTAAAAAATGCTAATATTTACAGGTTCTGTGCAGAGAAAGGAATAGCTCATCAGTTCAGTGCTCCCAGAACTCCTCAACAATATGGAGTTGCTGAAAGGAATAACAGAACACTGATTGAGGCTACACGATCTATGTTAGCAGACGCAAAAATTCTGATCACTTTCTGGGATGAAGCTATATCAACTGTGTGTTTCGCAACAGAATCGAACGTTAATCGTGAAAGATAAACTGAAAACTCTATATGAGTTGATATTTGGCATGAAACCAAACATAGATTTCCTCAAATCTTTTAGTTGTCCAGTTATGATTCTAAATTCAAGTGATCATCTAGGAAAATTTGAAGCAAAATGTGATAATGGATTTTTCGTTGGATATTCATCTGTTTCAAAAGCCTATCGAGTTTATAACTCTAGGACTAACGTTATAATTGAAACACTCTATGTTAAATTCCTGGAAAATTCATTTCCATCAGTTTTAAATGGTCTAGCATGGTTATTTGATTTAGATTCATTGTCAAACTCTTTTCAATCTAACTTGTTTGATCAATCTAACTTGCTTGATTCTACAGGTAAGAAGAAATCTCAACGAAATCTTGGTTCATTCAGTGATGACTCAGATTCCGACGACCCAGATGATCAAAGCCCAAATTACCCATTCTTCTCTTTTGTCAAGGATATCAATCTCATCAAGATTCAGATCACTTAGTTTCAGAAAATCAAGATGTTTCTCAACCAATTCCTAATGATGGTACTGAATTTGTACATCCTCAGTCTGGAACATCATCCATTTCTGGTGATGCAGTTGATTCTGATAACCTTGATTACTTACTCACCGACTCAAGTTCTGAATTTCAATCCATATTCTTCAAACATATTGCATCAGCTCTCCAAATCAAACAAATCTAGATGTTCATGTTCAAGGGAATGAGATTCCAACATCTCGTATTCACAAGAACCATCCAACATCTCAGATTATTGGTCCTTTGAATGAGAGAACGATGAGAATCAAATCAAAACAAGCAAATCTTTGCTTATACTCATGTTTTCTTTCTCAAGTTGTTCCTAAAAATGTTACTGAAGCGTTAAAGGACAATGGTTGGATTGAGGCTATGCAAGAAGAATTATTGCAATTCCACAAACAAAAAGTGTGGAATGTTATGGATTTACCTGAAGGAGAAAATGCCATTGACACGAAATGGTTGTTTAGAAACAAAACAGATGATCGAGGAATCGTCATTCGAAATAAAGGGAGACTTGTTGCACAAGGATACACTCAAGAAGAGGGTATTGATTATGATGAAGTATTTGCTCCAGTTGCAAGACTTAAATCCATTCGTGTCTTCCTGGCTTATGCATCATTCATGAAATTCAAAGTATATCAAATGGACGTTAAAGGTGCATTCTTGTATGGTCCAATCACCGATGATGTGTATGTGAAGCAACCTT
>BJCO01737644.1:0-10256 GCA_018326465.1 Flaveria floridana
TGCAACACACAATGTTCGCCTCGAAGTCCGCCAACCAATCCATCCCAAGAACCAAATCGAAACCACCTAAGGTCATCACAAACGGGCTAATATGAAACTTATGACCTTCTAGTTCCACATCACAGTCCTCTATCATCTCAGAAATCGTGGTAGACTTACCTATGGTAGTTTCTACATCAAAGGGTGTATCAACACGTCTACTACTAACCGACATCTTAGCACAGAAAACAGTAGAAATAAAACTCTTACTAGCACCCGAATCAAACAACACAGAAGCTAAAGTTTGGTTCACTATAAATGTACCGGACACAACATCAAGGTCCGTCTAGCCTCCTCTTGTGTCATGGTGAATGCCCTGGCACTCGCCCTCGGTCCTTCACTCCCCGTCTTCTTCACCCTGAAACCTTCAGCCCTTGGCTTCTTGCAGTCTCGGCTCATGTGGCCCTCCCCGCCACAGTTAAAACATCTCCTCGCTTTGCACTCCCGTGCCATATGGCCTGGCTTCCCACAATTGAAGCACACATTCAACCCCCACCTACACTCGCCGGTATGCTCCTTCCCACACTTTTCACACCTCTTTGATCCCGTACCCGGTGTGGCTACACGACGATTATCCACCGGTGCCTTCTTGTTACCCGTCGAGGCATCACCCCGACCAAACCTCTTCCCACTCCAGTTTCGATCACCACCACCCTTCCTACTACCTTCAGACACCGCCACTACCACCATCTCATCATATAACCTCCCTACCAAGTCCATCACCGACCTAAACGTGCTTGGTCGGGCATCGATCATGTTCCTGCGAATATCCGTTGGCAAACCTTGAATGTACCTTTTAATCTTCCGTGACAGAGGCGTCACTTGATCCAGAACCAGATGTGCCATCTCGTTGAACTTCGTGGTGTACTGTTGATGTGTCATGGTTCTCGCCTCCAGTTGTAGGAACTCCCTCTCAACCTTGTCCATCTCCCGCTGAGGACATAACTCCTCAATAACCAACTTCTTCAGCTCCGACCATCTCATCCTCCCAATTGCTCGACTGCCCTCGGCTTGGACTATATTTTCCCACCAACACAAAGCCGAGTCCACAAACGAGTGGGCAGCAAACTTCACCTTCTGGTCTTCTCGGCACTCGCTGATATTCAGAACAGCTTCCATTCTCTTACCCATCGGTGAGCAGCAGCAGCAGTGCCATTACCATCGAAAGTAGGGGGCTTACACCTTTGAAATGCCCCGTAGTTACAGCCTCGTGTCGGCTCCTGCACAGGCTCTTCTTCTTCCTCCTCGTGATCAGAGGGAATCGTCTCAGTCTCCGGTTGCTCCCGACCTCCCGAGGACCGGTTCCTCTCTTTCCGTTCTCCTTCCCGTACAGCCTTTATCACTTCGGTCACCACAGACGATAAGATCGTCTGCATGACCTGTTGCACTTTTTCATCCACCGCCTCTTTCACCGAGGCCCTTAAATTTGCACTCTCGTCACCACCCTCCGGATGAGAGGTCTTGGGTTCTTCATGAACCACCTTTTCAACCCTGGGCCTTACCCTTGTGGCCCGTGGTTCAGCACCACGTCCTCCACGTACTCCGCCTCACGAATCTTTAGATGATCTACCACCGGCCATCCTCTAACACACACTGAAAGATTCGAACACCAACATGGTCATTCAAGGGAACAACTCAGTTCCTGTAAAGCATAGTAAGTCTCTAATTACAGTGGCCAGTTGTGATTAGCCACTTACTTTACTCTTCATACCCCGAGCATTACCTGTCCTGACTACATTAGTATCTAAATCCACCAGTAACACATAAACCACATAACATGCGCACATAATACCGGTTAACATTAAGAAAATACCTGATGGCACGTAGCTACACAAACTGGCATCCCTTCCCTTTCCGTCCCATTTTCAGTTTAAGTTTAGGTTTATTTTGAAAATTTACCCGTTTCACTTAAACTTTGGCTCTGATACTAACTTGTAAGGCCCCGCTCCCGAGACGCTTACAGCTGGCCAACCATCGCACATAAAATATATAATTACATTTGTATTTCATGAAACATCGCAGCGGAACATTAAAATAACTTTCATTTCTATATAAATACTTTTGCAAGTTAATACAACATTCATTACAAAACATAGTTTGTTCGCATTACAAAACAAAAAACATTATACCAAAGAATGGCATACAAAAAGAGCTGAGTAGCCGCCCCATGCCATCCTCAGCAATGTTACCTTCCAACTGGAAACACATAAAAAGTCAGCATTGCTGAGTGAGTTCTGGTTTTATAATAAAACACACTTTTCTTTCATTAAAACCGTTCTTTACTTTCATGCGATCATACCTCATACGTACACATAGATAATATCATTATTATCTGCATCATTTGTTCGTTAACTTTCGTTCATTCAACACACATCATTACCATTCACATTCGTTACTTTCATTCATGTTCATTCATAAATTCTTTCTTTCATTCGTACATTCCTTACTTTCATTTGCACATTCATTACATTCATTTGTACGTTCATTACTTTCATTCGTACGTTCATTACTTTTGATGACATGTATAATACCCCGAACATTGTGCACGAAGCTGGTTACTGGGCCTAAGGTCTTTCATAGACCTCGAACATTGTGTACGAAGCTGACTCCAGTACCTAGGGCAAGTACATTCACCACTTATCTTTTCTCTTTTCATTCCGGATCAATGCCATGTGCTATACCCCGAACATTGTGCACGAAGCTAGTTACTGGGCCTGAGGTCTATCATAGACTTTGAACATTATGCATGAAGCTGACTCCAGTACCTAGCGCAAGCGTCAAGGATCCCATACACATGGTCAATCACAAGGATTGGACCCCAGTGTGCATCCTTCTGGGGTAGCTAACCCGCACACAGCTGCGCTAACACCCTTCATAGGGTATGAACCTCCATACATTCGCTTGCAAGCCTTTCTTACTTTCATTCATTCATTAGTTAATGCATTCATTCTTTCATTTCGTTCCTCTTTTCATTATTTTCCACTTTATGTTACATAATACTTTTGATTCATTTATAGACATTCAACGTAAAGCCACGGGAAAACAATCATACTTAACCGGAACGTAAAAATAAACATAAACATACCAAGTCATTACCATACAAGGCACCATCATACATACATAACATACATCATACATAAACATGCAACATCGTCATGCCCAACATACCCTCTAAGACCCCAAAGATCATCTTACTTGAATTTACGGGAACTTCCACGTAAAAACTTACATCTGCACTTTCCCCCGAAAGTCAGAAATTAAACTATGCTTTTCCTCTGGTACACCAGCCCTATTTGTGCGTATGGGCACCCTTCAGTCACAGGGCCTCCCATAAGACTGAACCCCATGCGAATGAACACCAGGCGATTAAGCCTCGTGCGAATGGACATCCATGCGAATGAACATTGTGTGAGTGGACCTTATGCGGATGGATACTATGTGAATGGACCTCATGCGGATGGACTCAATGCGGATGAGTACTTATGCGAATGGGGTCTCTGTCGCATGACTCCCCATGCGACTGGCCCTCCAGTCGTGCGATTGAACCTCAATCGTGCGACTGAACCTCAATCGCACCCCAGTCGGCCGTATGGCCTCCAGTCGGTCGCCTATCCCTAACTGTTGCAGAAGCCAGTTCATCCCGAACCCAATCAGCCATTTTCGACCTCCAAGCTCATCCAAACCCATTCTAAGCCTAAATCAACCATCCTAAACCTTAGGTATGCATACCACAACGCCATTCAAGCACACACAAGCCCGGAAACAAACTCCAAACGCATCACACGCAAACACATCAAAATGGGTCAAATACACACACATACAAAAACAGGTTTACTATGTGTTCCAGCCCCAAATCAGTTGAAAACAAGTAAAAGAGGGGTCCTAGAACTCACACAAACAACACCGGGAAGAAGAGCTTTGTTTAGACCCGCTACACGACGATTTTGGACACTTGAATCCACTCGAACCAACTTTTCTCACACAAACAACACCGGGAACAAGTGTGGGGAGGGTGTGGGCTGCCCTCCGCTCTTAATCCCCCACTCTTCCAAACTTTCTCCCATTTTGGAAAGTTTGGTCCCCCGACTTTGTACTTTATTTCTTTTTCTTCTTTCGTCGGCTTCAAGGAAAATATCCGGGCGTTACACTGCTGTTCTCCAAAATCTCTTTATCAATCTAGCATTGATAGCTGGTCTTGCACACATGGCATACACATACTTAGTTCTTAGCAGAAATCTGATAATCTCTTCATATCCAGTTGCTTCTCTAACTTCTTCATTTAGATAAGTTGCCATATTATGCTTTTGTTCGAACTTTAACTCAGCCATCTGCAATACACACAGAAACATGAATTAGTATGAATTAATAATATCAAGTATGATCCGTCATTAAATTTAAATGTTTACTTGATATATTTTATATTTCAAAATTTGATCATTTAACAAAATTCTAAGTGTTGAACCCTTACTGATATTTGAAAATCAATCAAATTTTAAAACATAATCTCGATCAAGTAACTTGTTTCTTGTTATTTTGTAAAAATTTAGTTGAGATTTGAAGATTAACAGGTAAGATTCATTTGAAAGATTGATTTGTCGATTCATTTTTAAATTTTTTTTGTTTTACTTTGATGAACAGGTGAATTATCAAAAAAATTTTGTGATGAAATGCAGATTGTTTGTTGTTAATCAAGTCGAAATCATGTATTATCAACACTTTCAATTCAATTTTGATCATTTAATCACTTTTTATCATCAACTTTACAAATCATTCATTCACTTAGGGTTCAAACGCCCGACTAGGGTTCAAACAACCAATTAAATGTGAAGATTATGGACCGTGATTTGATGAAATACACTCAATAAGTTGTTTAGAATCACTGATTATACCGTTGAATAACAACAATCTTATATAATCAGTGTAAACAACATGAAATGATGCTCGGTGAGTATATGAGAATAAGAACAGAGTGTTTGAGAGTATGAATATGGTCGAATGAAATGAAATCAGTCAAGTGTTGAATTTATACCGAGTAAAAAACTCTTGGACGCATTTACACTGTGTAGACGTATGACTACTGTTTGGACGCATGAGCTCTAGTCGCATGAGTAAAACTTGGTCAATGTTGTTAAAGGACTTAGGCGCATTTGCACTGTACAGGAGCATGAGCACTGTTTAGGCTCACGAGCACTGTTCAAGGACTTGTGCAAAATCATGAATATTCATGTCGTATAAGAACTGTTTAGGCGTATGAGCTTTACACTTGGTTATTTTCAACATGAAAAGTCTGGTACTATTTAGGCGCATGAAGTTTGGTTGAAACGCCCAACACTTAACCAGAATTTTAGAATCATGACAATTGTTTAGGCGTATGAGACCTTTCCATACGTCTAACACTTGAATTTTTTTTACAAAATTCATTCAAACCCTAATTTTAACCATTTTCACTGTTCTTTATGACCAAGATTTTGACTTTGACCATTTAGGTCAAACTTTGAATTTTTTACTTAGATTTTGACTTTTTGACCTTTTATTTATTTTTCATATTTAAATTAATTTATTTTTATTTAATTTTTCAAAATACAATTTCCCTTCATTTTAGTCTCGAATTTAAACAAATTGGTCTCATTTACAAAATTTGCAAGAAGCTTTTCCACTTGAAAATTTTATAGGCTCATTTTGTCATTATCAAAATATTATATTATCAAACACACTCATGCGTTGAACATTTAGCTTCATCCTTTCCATTTAAACATTTTAATTTTGATTTTCTTAGAAACTCTTACTTTTATTACTCCCCCTAAACTTTTAAGTTTTACAAACTTAGAAGTTTCCTAGGTTGTCACAAGAAGATCAAACTGATCATTGTTAAATTGCCTGCACACATAAAACATGCAAAAAATCAAAATGAAAGCAGAATAAAAATCTAATATTTACAATAGAATCAATGTCTGCAGGGAGATTATATCAGTTAAGATCAGCACATTAAAATAAAATAAAGTATGAGTAGTCATAGTCAATGATTAAATCCTGATCAAGTGTGTTCCAGGTCAGTGATTTCACAGCAAATGAGACACAAGATCCAAGGACAGACAATGAGTGTTTTTGACAAATGAATTGGCTCACTTACTTTTTCAATTCTTGGATTGATTAAGGTAGAATTAGATATGACATGATGTGACTCATATAAAGACTTAGAGATATCAACTATCATCAAGACATGCAAGAAAGCACAAATTCTAAACTTATTACCTGACATATATTCATAACCAGAGTTCATCTTGATAATTTAGCAAAGAATGATCATGTATAAACCATTTGATCAACTCTAACCATCCATTGCAATGGGTTGCGCACATTAGCATCTTTTGCATCAAAGGAGAATATCCAGGCCTGTAATCACTTACAACAGAGGATAGCTCATCACTTCAGGTCTATGATGACTCATAACAAAGAAGTGAGATGATGCTTGTAATAGATCTCATGGTTAGTCATATCACCACCAGGTGTGAGTGTTGTAACTTTACAAGCAATCAATCTGATAAGCTAATACAACTTAAAAGTACTCAGATGAACACACATTCATGCATAGATTATTTAGTTTAATCGCAAGAATTTACTTTTTCAGTATAGTAGCATGAGATTGTCTACACATCATATATGATCATGTCAGAATTTATTGTCGAGTGAAATATGCAACTGATCTCACTAATATATACTATCATTTCTCACATGTTGCAATAACAGATTCATTCCTAAAAATGAATTAACAAAGAAAGACTCTATTTTTGTAGTTTTTGTTTTAGATATTTATCTTTGACTTTGAATTTTCTAATTTGTATTTGGTTTTTCTGTAAAAAGAAAATAAACACACACAAACTACAATCAGGCAATTAACTTTGACAATTTATCTTGCTATGACTTTTTGGATAAGGAAGGGTTCTGATCATGTTAAGATTCAAAGAACTAAAAAGAAAACTTAAAAACCAGTTTTACACATGGTTAATAAGTCCAATTGACTCCACGAAATACCGTCCTGGTAAGAACGCTTTAGTAAATAGGTCTGCCAACTGTTTTTCAGTTCTAAGTTGAATCAAAATGATTAAATCTTTTCGAGAGTTATCTCTGAGAAAATGATATCGAATCTCGATATGTTTTGTTTTTGAATGTTGAACTGGATTAGCTGTAATGAACATAGCAACAGTGTTATCAATGTAAATAGGTGTTTTAAGAAAATTGAACCCATAATCCAGTAGTTGGTTTTGTAACCAAAGGATTTGAGAACATCCTACTGAATGAGCTATGTACTCAGCTTCTGCAGTTGAAACAGAGACATTTCTTTGTTTCTTGCATTACCACGAGACTAATTGGGGACCTAAAAACTGATAACCACCCATTGTAGATTTTCTATCTTGACAATATCCTCCATAATCACTATCAGTATATCCATGTAGCTCAAAGTTTCCTTCGTAAGGATACCATAGCCCTAAAGCCGGTTTACCTTTGAGATACCTGGATATCCTTTTGACAGCAATTAAGTGGGATTCTTTCGGGTCTGATTAATACCTGGCACTGACACAAACAACATACATTATGTCTGGTCTAGATGTAATAAGATACATCAAGGAACAAATCATAGATCTGTATAAAGTTTGGTCAACTGATTTTCCTTTTGGATCAGGCTCAATCTTGGAGTTTACGTCAGCTGGAGTTCTTATGGACTGACAATCTTGCAGGTTGAATTTCTTCAAGAGCGTGTCAACAAACTTCTCTTGATTGATGAATATACCATTTGCCGATTGTTGAACTTGATGTCCAAGAAAGAAATTAATTTCTCCTATAGAACTCATTTGAAATCAAGACTTCATGATTTCTTCAAATTCATTACACAGTTTTGAACTGGTAGAACCAAATATGATATCGCTAACGTACACTTGTAAACATAATAGATCATCTGCATCCTTCTTTATGAATAAAGTTGGATCGATTTTCCTCTTTTGTATCCATGATGGATTAAGTGTTGTGACAGTGTTTCATACCAGATTCTAGGTGCTTGATGAAGTCCATACAGAGCTTTGCTAAGCTTGTACACACGATGTGGAAATTCTGCATCCTCAAAACCCGGAGGTTGCTTCACGTACACATCATCAGTGATTGGACCGTACAAGAATGCACCTTTAACGTCCATTTGATACACCTTAAATTTCATGAATGATTCATAAGCCAGGAGGACATGAATGGATTCAAGTCTTGTAACTGGAGCAAATGCTTCATCATAATCAATTCCTTCTTCTTGTGTGTATCCTTGTGCAATAAGTCTTGCTTTATTTCTAATGACTATTCCTCAATCATCGGTTTTATTTTAAGCAACCATTTTGTGCCTATAGCATTTTCTCCTTCAGGTAAATCCACCAGATTCCACACTTGTTGTTTACGAAATTGCAGTAATTCTTCTTGCATAGCCTAGATCCAACCATTATCTTTTAATGCTTCGGTAACGTTTTTAGGAACAACTTGAGAAAGAAAACACGAGTATAAGCAGATGTTTGCTTGTTCTGATTTGCTTCTCGTTGTTCCCTCATTCAATGGACCAATAATCTGAGATGTTGGATGGTTCTTGTGAATAGGAGATGTCAAAATCTCATCACCTTGAACATTAACATCCAGATTTGTTTGATTCAAGTTGGAGAGCTGATGCAATAGGCTAGTAGAATGTGGATTAAAATTTGAAACTTGAGTTGGTGAGTTGATAAAGTAATCAAGGTTACCAATAACAACTGCATCACCAAAGATGGATGATGTTCCTGACTCAGTTTGCACAAATTTAGTACCATCATTAGGAATTGGTTGAGAATCATCAGAACTTTCAGGAACTTATTGTTGCTCAGGAATTTGTTGATCATGATTCTCTGAATTAAATATAGGATCTCTCACAAATGAGAAAAACGGATAGTCCGGGCTTGAATCATCCATATCATCAGTATCTGAATCATCACTAAAGGATCCAAGATCTCCTACCTGTTTCCTGTTGACACAAGAAGATTCAAACATATTAGAATTGAATGAGTTTGAAAATGAGTCTAAATCAAATAACCATGCTGGACCATTTGCAACTGATGGAAAAGAATTTTCAAGGAATTTAACATTGAACGTTTCAATGATAACATTCGTCTTAGAGTTATAAACTCTATACGTTTTAGAAGCTGACGGATATCCAAGAAAAAATCATCATCAGATTTTGCATCAAATTTGCCTAGCGGATCATTTGAATTTAAAATCAAAACTGGACAACCAAAAGATTTAAGAAAATCTATGTTTGGTTTCCTGCCAAACATCAACTCATAAGGAGTTTTCTGTTTGTCTTTCACAAAATAGAGTACGATTCTGAATGAAACACGCAGTTGATATGGCTTCATCCCAGAAGGTGATTGGAATCATAGCATCTGCTAACATTGCACGTGCTGCTTCAATCAATGTTCGGTTTTTCCTTTCTGCAACTCCGTTTTGTTATGGAGTTCTAGAAGCACTGAACTGATGAGCTATCCCTTTTCCTGCATAAAACATTTCAACATTAGCATTTTTGAATTCTGCTCCATTATCACTTCTAATTATTTTTACTTTTAGATCAAGTTGATTTTCTACTTTAGTGATAAACTCTTTTAATAATTCACCCGTTTCAGATTTTGCACGCAAAAAGAAAATGTAAGGCCCCGTTCCCGGGGAACCTCACAGTTGGTTAACCATAGCATAAAATCAGTTTAATAAAAAAACATTGCAGCGGAAGATAATTAAACATTCATTTAAAACTTAAAAACCCCATCGTACTCATACATTTGTCCTTTAATTGTAAACAAAACATGTCACTTGTTCATTAATTACAATAAGGACTTCATTAACAGGAATGCCATCCGTAGATTTCCAAGTAGCTCCACAGTACCATCCTCAGCCTCAACGCTTACCTGCCCACTATTATGCATAAAAAGTCAGCTACGCTGAGTGAGTTCTAGTTTTATATAAATAAGAAAATATAATATTTTATCCTTCATATAATGAACACGCATACATCATACTACAAACATTACTTGCATTACATTAGACACGTTCATTATCTTTCACTCTTTCATTTCATTTCCCTTCATCATAGGCGAGACTGCACAAAGCAGCATCTCCATATTGATTGACAACGAATGTCAATCCCCGTCGGTACACGTTATCCA
>BJCO01737645.1:0-11033 GCA_018326465.1 Flaveria floridana
AATCAGTCAATTTGGCATGACATTCATCAGACAAACATTAAATGAATCTTCATTCAATGTGCATTAAATGGTCAGATTTGACTTTAATAGGTAAACTGAAATTCATGATCAAACAGATATGAGATCAAACTTATGTATGTGTTAAACAAAACAACTTGTTGATGATGAACAAACACAATATAACAATTTTTGTAGACAAGATTTGCAAAATCAAATTTGATAAAATGTTGACTTTTGAAAAGTCAAACTGGTTTAATTAGATAATTGCAAAGAACATACACACAGAAGTGTTTAACCATACATTCAATCATCTCATAACAAACAAAATATACTAACATACACTTGATCATCATTTCATCATTACACTTTATTTGCATACACTATTCTAACACTTAATCTTTTCCTTTAGATATGGTTGATTTAGTGTTTGTAAGAGATCACAACATATGTGTATTTCTTGATCCTGACTCTCCAAGATCAGTGAACTACAGAGACATGATTCAAGCAATTAGACAAACAAGACTTATGCATGCTATGACCTTTAGACCAGACGTATATGAAGATCACATTCTCCAGTTTTGGACCAATGCACATCTTGGTGAGATTGATGATCAGCAAGTAGTTATATGTACTGTGCATAACCAAGATATCATCATCTCTGAAAAAGTAATCAGAAGGGTGTTGCAATTAGGTGAAGAAGATGCTCAAGGCCCAGTTGAGTTTGATGAGCCCTATGTGCTTCATGTGTTCAGGCAAATAGGCTATACAGGAACCATAGAAAGAAAGCAGATCAAAATGGCAAACATGTGTGCACAGTTCAGGTTCTTGATGCACACTTATCAGAAAACAATGACAAACAGAAAGACAGGATAGGATGCAACATTCCTAAGGGCATCATGTGTATTACCTAGCATCATAGCAAGAAGGTGATTTAACTTTGCTGCTCAAATTCTCAATGGCCTTGTCTATAACATCACAGAAGTGAGAAACAGATTTCTGATGTTTCCAAGATTTCTGTAGATGATCATAGATGATTTATTGCCCAACATCCCAAGGGAAGGAGCCATTTTACAGCTTGTTCATCTCAATGAGTATGTATTTAACAGGATAAGATCTAACATCTACCAAGGGAATGAGGTGCCTGTGCCTCCTCATATGATTGACCATGACATCCCTATTCCTGAGGAATTTCTTAGAATTCCAGGATAAGATGAACCATTCATGTCATTTCAACAAGCTAATCAACCAGCCCCTATCATTCAACCACCACCAATCATACACCTGAACCAATAGAGCAACCACCATTCATCCAAGCCCAAAACATACAGCCAGATCAACCAATATCACTACAACAACCTCTAAGCCCATAGCCATTCAGCCCTCAATCATTCAGTCCTCAACAAATAAATTTTCCATCTCCACCACTCATCCCAAACCTATCTGATCAGCAAACACTTTCATCTATATTAAGAAATATAGATTCATCACTTGCACAACAAAAAGATGAGCATGAAGATGTTGGAACTTCATCTCATGAGCCTGAATCTGAACAAGCAACTGCTGCTATTGAGTTTGTTGAATCAAGCAGTGAGATGCTCACAAAAGAAGATATTGAGCATTCCAAAGTCTTTCTATTCGCTGAGTATAACAAACTCATTGAAAGATCAAATCGAAGAACCAAGAAGTTAAAAGAAAGACTCAAAGAGAAAGATAAGGAGATTGAAAAGCTGGATTCAGATCATAAAGCACAAAAGCTGATTGTGAAGGTTGTGGAGCAACAGCTAAATCAAACAAAGAAGAAATTAAAGGAGAAAGACAATGAACTCATTGTTGTTAAAGCTGAGATTGACTACTGGGGCAATCAGTCAATAGCTAAATAACAAGAGATCGATGAATTGAAAAAGATAATAGAAGCTCAATCTGAAGAAATTTAAAGATTAAACAGAGAGGTTGAATACAATGACACTTAGCTGAATGAGGAAGAACATTCAGCAGATCTTAGTGAAGATCTGAGTGAGTATGAGAAATCAGCCATGAAGCTGAAACAAGTCAACAAGCTGAACAAACAAAATTAGCACTGATCATTCCTGAAGAATCGTACTTAATGGATCAATTGTTTAGTGATGCTAATCCCTATGAGAACATACACTACTCACCCATCTTGAGACAACACTTTCACATTCCTGATCCAATTTTTCAAGAAACTAGTAGTATTCCTCATGTTCCTCTGATAGACAAACAAAAGGAATTGATCAAACAATTCAGTGAAGCCTTAAAAGGTTCATCAAAAGATCAAGCATCATTATCATCTGAAACTCCTTTCATAACTTATGAAAGGAAAACAAACTGAGGGTGAATAAGAAAAACTAGAATCTCCTCTACTAAATCTTCTAAAAGTGAAGTCTGAACCTGTTGAGTTAGATGCTCCTCAATCATCATCTAAAGCATCTATACTAGAAGAGGGGGAGATAGACCAATCTGGTGAACAACAAATTCCTATTATTATCCTAAGTGATTCTGATGAGGAAGAAGAAGAAAGGGATGAGCATGAAATAATGCAAAACATACAAGAGCTCTTTACAGATGATCCTCAAACCTTGATGGGGATAGAGCTGACCACCAGAGGATTCCCTTATGATTCATTTATTCATCTTAACCTATTTGAGGTTAAATACTTGCTCAAAGACTTTCAAGAAGTCATGCAAAATGAACAAGAGCAAACATACAGGAGAAACAAAGAAATCAAGGACAAACAAGAGCTTGAAAAGAATCTACCCAAAGATCCACATATAGAGAAGATGACCTACTCCCAGGTGAAAAGCAGGTTGAGTCATACAAGAGTCCCATATAGGTCATATGCAGGGAGAACAGTCTCTCAAATGAAAGAGATGGAAAAATAGATATACAAGAACATGTTAGCAAATGCTCTTAATCCACAGGTCTTCAGACCTCACCCTGCATCTTCTCTATCAACTTATAATCAAGCTCCTCCTGAACTTCATAAGATAGAAGAACTAAGAAAATTCATGCTGCATAGGCTATGGCCTGAAGGCAATGAAGTTCGGGAAATGATAAATGAGAAGACAAATTTTGTCAGCTCTGTAACAAAATCACTCTTACAGTAGATGTCAATGAAAGAAAGATTATGGCATGGAAATATGATGAAATCTGGGATGCTATGCTAATCAAGAAAGTATCTGGACTTGTTCAGTACTTATCATACATATCCCAATTGGGAACATTAAGCTATGAAGATAGATTGGACATGATGCAATTGAGGATGGTTAATCATATACACAATCCTAGGGGAGCAGATTTCTATCATATATTGAGAGCTTACATGAACAGAAAACATCATGAGATGAAAACTAAAGCTGACAGAGAAGATAAACTACATATCTCAAAGCTCAGAAGAGAACAAGCTTCATCAAGCAAACAAAAGGAAGTTAGGGAAGAATCTTCTGCTGAAATTGATCCTGATCTTCTTGAAAGGGTTGGTTACCCTTTAAGGCCATCTGTTTTAAAGCTAATCATAAAGAAGATAGATGGCAATCAATACCAGCATCCAATAACCACATGGTATTATGATGAAACTCATTTTGAAGTGGTGCTGGAGAGAAAGCTTGAAGGAAAAGAAGCAGTAGACATAAGATTCTTTGATCCAGTAGAGATAAAGCTGCTTCATTCATCTTATGCCTTATTCCTAAAGACCAAGACATTCCCTGCCATTGAAGATGTGTTGTGTAAGGGAGATTGCTACTATTTCATACACATGCTAAGAATTTTAGGCACTATGTATGTAAATGCTACATTGAAACAAAGATTGGAAACACATCAACAACCCCTCACACATATTGAAGGAATAACAGGAATGAGAATATCTGAAAACAACAATTTAGAGATTTTGAAGGGCAATCATGTTGTAACCACACTGGTTAGCAACATTGATGTGCAAAGCCTTGATCAGTCAACTTTGGAACAGCTTGTTCATTTGAAAATGGATTTCAAATATGTTGATCAAAAGAGTGATGTTGACTACTTTGTGGAACACATAGTCAATTGCGAAATGCATACAAGACCACAACACTCAAAGAACAATTGAAGGAAGCTGAAGTTGACCAAGCCATAAAAAAGACATTGATGATACTCTCAAGGCTATGGAAGAAGCAAAGAAACAGTCAGAAGAAGCTGGACCATCTCACTCCTGAGGTTTCTTATCATCACTGACAGAACAAACAATCAATAGATATCCTTCACTATGATTCTTAGTTTATCATACAGTCATGCATACATATGTTATTATACATATGATAATCATACAATCATGCATACATATGTTATTATACATATGATAATCATACAATCATACAATCATGCATACATATGTTATTATACATATGATAATCATACAATTATGCAATCATGCATACATATGTTATTATACATATGATAATCGTACAATCATACAATCGTACAATCATGCATACATGTGTTATTATACATATGATAATCATACAATCATACAATCATGCATACATATGTTATTATACATATGATAATCATACAATCATTTCAAAACATGTGTTGTAGAAATAAACTCATGTAATCATGCACAAACAAACATACAAAATTAATCACTTTAATTACACAAATGTAATTATAATGACAAACAATCAATCAATCAAACATACATATGAACAAACAACATAAACATACAAACAATCAATCATACATGTAAACAAACAAGTCAAACAATCATACAGGTAAGATTACACTTGTGCAATCCTATAAACAATTAATTAATCAACACAGACAAGTGCTATACTTGTAATCAATCAATATACATAAGAATAATCAATCATTCATACAAACAACAATTATACATAACAACAAAAGAAACACACATAACAACATCATTAATATAAAACAGAAAACAAAATGTACATAATGTTTAGGGGGAGTACTGTTGGACTCCTTATACTAAACAAAACAAAATTAACACACACACATAATTAACAAACAAAACAATCATCAATCCATGGCAACATCATACTTAAGGGGAGTACTGTTGGACTTAACAAAGTGCATTAAGAATTAATGCAAGAAAGTATGATGCTTGCCATTATCAAAACATGTGTTTCAACATACAATTCATACATTAGAAACACATTAACATCATTAACATTCATAACAATCACTAACATATATGTAAATTTTCTTTTTCAGATTTGTAGATAAAGAATTTTCGCCTAAGTCAACCAATGCGGATGAAGGAAATCCAATGCGGATGAAGGAAATCCAATACGGATGAAGGAAATCCAATGCGGATGAAGAGGTTCTATGGCGGATGAAGTCTCTACTCCCACAGCGGATGAAGAACTTCATAGCGAATGACTATTCCCACAGTGGATGAACAAGTCATCACAGCGGATGAACAAGTTCACAGCGGATGAACTATTCTCATAGCAGATGACCTCCATAGCTGATGAACTATTCCCACAGCCGATGAACAAGTTCATCACAGTGGATGAACAAACTGTTCATACAGCGGATGAACAGATTCTCCACAACGAATGACTTAATCCCACAGCGGATGACTTAGATACTTAGGATTATTTTTATGTAATTTTTATTTACATAAGGGTAGATTAGTAATTGTATATAGCTTTTGTGTATAGGCTATAAATAGCACTCTACCCTAATCCTTTGTAAGCTTTTGAATGGATTATCAATCAAACAAGCATTTTCAATTCTCGTGCATTCTAACACACACAACACACACACACATACATTGAAATCATACACATTAATCATGGGTTTCCGCACCATGTTTAGTGTTTGTTGATTTGTGAGAGATTTACAAAGATCCTTGGTGAAATCAATAGATTCATATTGAATATTGTTCTTACAAAGTTCATATTCAAATATGCTTGACTGAGTTGATTTTCATCATTGCCTTTGGTGGTGATGCAGGTGGAAAGATAACAGGAGAAGGAACAGTATCCAATGGGATAATAAGCTTCGATAAAGTCAAATTCTGTTCTCAGTTGAACTTTAATCTTTTAAGCGTATCCCAAATATGTGATAAATCATATTCTATTCTATTTGATGATTCTTTCTATTATGTCTTGAAACCAGGTTTTCAGATTAGCAAGGACTGGGTGATTGTTAAAGCTGAAAGGGATCAAGATATATACAAACTGGATATGTCTCAAGTTGATCCATCAACAGAAACAACCTGCCTAATTGCTAAAGCATCAAATGATGAAAGTCAGCTTTGGCATAGACGTCTCGGGCATTCAAATTTCAAGAACATGAACAAGCTTGTAGCAGGAAATCATGTCATTGGACTTTCATCCAAGAAGTTTGCAACAACTGATCACTGCTCAGCATGTTTGAAAGGAAAGTAACATAGAGCGTCTTATAAGACCAAGTCGATAAACTCAAATTCAAAACCACTCCAAATGTTGCACATGAACCTCTTTGGACCAACCAATGTCAAGAGTATTGGAAGAAAATCATATTGTTTAGCTATCATTGATGACTATACAAGATTTTTATGGGTTTTCTTTTTGCATGCTAAATCTGAAATTACTGAATTATTAAAAGAATTTATCATTAAAGTTGAAAATCAACTAGATCACAAAGTGAAGATAATAAGAAGTGATAATGGTACTGAATTCAAAAATGCTAAAATTGATATATTTTGTGCAAAGAAAGGAATAGCTCATCAGTTCAGTGCTCCCAGAACTCCTCAACAAAATGAAGTTGCTGAAAGGAAGAACAAAACACTGATTGAGGCTGCACGATCTATGCTAGCAGATGCCAAAATACCAATCACTTTCTGGGATGAAGCTATCTCAACTGCGTGTTTTGTCCAGAATCAAACGTCAATCGTGAAAGATAAAATGAAAAGTCCATACGAGTTGATGTTTGGCAGGAAACCAAACATAGATTTCCTTAAATCTTTTGGTTGTCCAGTCATGATTCTAAATTCAAGTGATCATCTAGGAAAATTTGAAGCAAAATCTGATAGTGGATTTTCCGTTGGATATTCATCTGTTTCAAAAGCCTATCGAGTTTATAACTCTAGGACTAATGTTATAATTGAAACATTCAACATTAAATTCTTGGAAATTCTTTTCCATCAGTTTCAAATGTTCCTGCTCGGTTATTTGATTTAGATTCATTGTCAAACTCTTTTCATTCTAACTTGTTTGATTAATCTAACTTACTTGATTCTATAGGTAAGAAGAAAGCTCAAGGAGATCTTGGATCTTTCAGTGATGACTCAGATTCAGATGACCTAGATGATCAAAGCCCAGATTACCCATTCTTCTCTTTCATCAAGGATTCAACGATTAGATTCAATGAAAATAATCAATCTAATCAAGATTCAGATCATTCAGTGTCAGAAGGTCAAGATGTTTCTCAACCAATTCCTAATGATGGTACTGAATTTGTGCAACCTGAGCCAGGAACTTCATCCATCTTTGGTGATGCAGTTTATACTGGTAATCTTGATTACTTTATCAACTCACCAACTCAAGTTCCAAATTTCAATCCACATTCCTCTAGCCTACTGCATCAGCTCTCCAACATGAATCAAACAAATCTGGATGTTAATGTTCAAGGTGATAAGATTCCGACATCTTGTATTCACAAGAACCATCCAACATCTCAGATTATTGGTCCATTGAATGAGAGAACAACGAGAAGTAAATCAGAACAAGCAAACCTGTGCTTATACTCTTGTTTTCTTTCTCAAGTTGTTCCTAAAAACGTTACTGAAGCATTAAAGGACAATGGTTGGAATAAGGCTATGCGAGAAGAGTTACTGCAATTCCGTAAACAAGAAGTGTGGA
This sequence comes from Flaveria floridana, assembly GCA_018326465.1. Classification (NCBI taxonomy): domain Eukaryota; kingdom Viridiplantae; phylum Streptophyta; class Magnoliopsida; order Asterales; family Asteraceae; genus Flaveria; species Flaveria floridana. Next base: position 7,866 of record BJCO01737645.1, read on the forward strand.
ATCTTGTGGATTTACCTGAAGGAGAAAATGCTATAGGAACAAAATGGTTGTTTAGAAACAAAACCGATGATCGAGGAGTCGTCATTAGAAATAAAGCGAGACTTGTTGCACAAGGATACACTCAAGAAGAAGGAATTGATTATGATAAAGTATTTGCTCCAGTTGCAAGACTTGAATCCACTCATGTCTTCCTGGCTTATGCATCATTGATGAAATTCAAAGTGTATCAAATGGACGTAAAAGTTGCATTCTTGTACGGTCCAATCTGATGATGTGTAAGTGAAGCAACCTCCAGGTTTTGAGTATGCAGAATTTCCACATCATGTGTACAAGCTTAGTAAAGCTCTGTATGGACTCCATCAGGCACCTAGAATCTAGTATGAGACATTGTCACAACACTTAATCCAACATGGATACACGAGAAGGAAAATCGATCCAACTTTATTTATAAAGAAGGATGTTGATGATCTCTTACGTGTGCAAGTGTATGTTGATGATATCATATTTGGTTCTACTAGTTCAAAGCTATGCAATGAATTCGAAGAAATCATGAAGTCTCGATTTCAAATGAGTTCTATGGGAGAAATCAATTTCTTTCTTGGACTTCAAGTTCACCAATCTGCAGATGGTATATTCATCAATCAAGAGAAGTTTGTTGACCAACTCTTGAATAAATTCAAACTGCAAGATTATTAGTCCATAAGAACTCCAGCTAACATAAACTCTAAGATTGAGCCTGATCCAAAAGGAAAATCAGTTAACCAAACCTTATACAGATCTATGATTGGTTCTTTGATGTATCTTACTACATCTAGACCAAATATAATGTATGTTGTTTGTGTCTGTGCCAGGTATCAATCAGACCCGAAAGAATCCCACTTAATTACTATCAAAAGGATATTTAAGTATCTCAAAGGTAAACCGACCTTAGGGCTATAGTATCCTTATGAGGGAAACTTTGAGTTACAAGCATATACTGATAGTGATTATGGTGGATGTTATCAAGATAGAAAATCTACAATGGGTGGTTTTCAATTTTTAGGCCCCCGATTAGTCTCGTGGCAATGCAAGAAACAAACAAATGTCTCTGTTTCAACCGTAGAAGCTGAGTACATAGCTGCTTCAGCAGGATGTTCTCAAAACCAACTGCTGCTATGTTCAATTTTCTTAAAACACCAATTTACATTGATAACACTGCTTCTATGTTCATTACAACTAATCCAGTCCAACATTCAAAAACAAAACATATCAAGATTCGATATCATTTTCTCAGAGATAACTCTAAAAAAGGTTTAATCATTTTGATTAAAATTGCAACTGAAAAACTGTTAGCAGACCTATTTACTAAAGCTTTCTTACTAGGACGGTCTGAGTATTTAGTGGAGCCAATTGGTCTTATTAACAATGTGTAAAACTGGTTTTGATAATTTTTAGTTCTTTGAATCTTAACATGATCAGAATCCTTCCTTATCCAAAAGGTCATAGCAAGAGAAACTGTCAAAGTCAATTGCATGATTATACTTTATGTTTGTTTGTTTTCTTTTTACAGAAAAACCAAATACAAAATTAGAAAATTCAAAATCAAAGATAAAAATATTAAAAAAATACAAAAATAGAGTCTTTCTTTGTTCATTCATTTTTTAGAAATGAATCTGTTTTTGTAATATGTACGAAATGATAGTACATTAGTGAGATCAGTTGCATATTTCACTCGATAATAAAATCTGACATGATCAGATATGATGTGTAGACAATCGCATGCTACTATACTAAAAAAGTAAATTCTTGTGATTAAACTAAATCATCTATGCATGAATGTGTGTTCATCTTAGTACTAATGAGTAGTATTAGCTTATCAGATTGATTGGTTGTAAAGGTACAACACTCACACCTGGTGGTGATATGACTAACCATGAGATTTGTTACAAGCATCATCTCACTTCTTTGTTATGAGTCATCATAGACATAAAGTGATAAGATATCCTCTGTTGTAAGTGATTACAGACCTGGATATTCTCCTTTGATGCAAAAGATACCAATGTGCACAACCCATTCAAATGGATGGTTAGAGTTTATCAAATGGTTTATCCATGATAATTCTCTGCTAAATTATTAACATGAACTCTGGTTATGAATATAAGTCAAGTAATAAGTTGAGAATTTGTGCTTTCTTGCATGCCTTGATGATAGGTGATCTGTGTAAGTCTTTGTATGAGTCACATCATATCATATCTAATTCGACCCTAATCAATCCAAGAATTAAAAAAGTAAGTGAGCTGATTCTTTTGTCAAAAACACTCATTGTCTGTCCTTGGATCTTGTGTCTCCTTTGCTGTGAAATCACTAACCTGGAACACACTTGATCAGGATTTATTCATTGTCTATGACTATTCACACTTTATTTTCTTTTAATGTGCTGATCTTCACTGATATGATCTCACTACAGACATTGATTCTATTATAAATATTAGCTTTTTATTCTGCTTTAATTTTGATTTTATGCATGTTTTATGTGTGCAGGCAATTTAACAATGATCAGAGTGATCTTCTTATGACAACTTAGAAAACTTCTCAGTTTTTAAAACTTAAAAGTTTAGGGGGAGTAATAAAAGTAAGGGTTTCTAAGAAAAGCAAAATTAAAATGTTTGAATGGAAAGGATGAAGCTAAATGTTCAAAGCATGTGTGTGTTTGATAATGTAAAATTTTGATAATAAAAAAATAAGCCTATAAAATTTTCCAAGTGGAAAAGCTTCTTGCAAATTTTGTAAATGAGACTATATTGTTTAAATTTGAGACTAAAATGAAGGGAAATTGTATTTTAAAAAATTAAATAAAAATAAAAGGGTTAAATGTCAAAAGTTAAAAATTAAGGGTCAAAAATGTAAATTTTGGGAAAAAGTCAAAATTATGAAAATTGTTTGAATATTAGTATGTGAACAGTGCTAATATGTCTAAACAGTATTCAGGTGAAAGATGTGAAAAATATACAAGTGTATGAAAACTCATGTGCCTAAACAGTGACCATAAGTCCAAGTAGAAGCATGATGAGTTTTCAAAAAAATTTCAAGTGTTTGGACGTTTTTCATATCCTCATGCACCTGAACAGTTGTCATACGTCTGAAAAATTGGTTAAGTGTTGGGCGTTTCAACATGCTCATGTGCCCACA
>BJCO01737652.1:0-12087 GCA_018326465.1 Flaveria floridana
CAACATTTTTATGTTGACCTTTTATTTTTAACATGTTTCAGGAATACCTCAAGTATGTGTTCTACACTTTGAAGCTTATCACACTTAGGATTGGACTTAGAGAAATAAACGAATGATATTGTTACTTTTATCTTTGTATTCTTAATGTATCTTTGTTTAAGCCTTTTTCTTGTATTGTTACAACTGAATCTTGATTAATATATTTTGATTTAATAATAGCGTTATGTGGCTGTGAACGATCTTAACTCTCACACCTCGACGTTTCCGCCGTCAAGGTTGGGGTGTGACAATTCACACCATAAACACACTTGCATGCAGAAACATACACATCACCACACATATGGACCATGAACAACATCATCCATAGAAGCAATACCTTCTGCAGATACATGTGTATACATGTGAACAACATATCACCCAAACACCTTCCAAACCACAACCTCACTTGTACACAGGCTGCTACAAATACCTACATATATTGAAGCGCGCACACACACACGAATAGATACATGCCCATCGCAAGCCCTGATCGGAAACCCGACCACAACACGCAACGTCACCACAACACCCACCCGTACAACCCTCAGTCGCAGCCTTACACACACATCGGTCGCCCCATACACACACACACACCGTAAGCACACAACACACACACACACCCGCTGAACACAACACACACACACACACCCGCAGAACACACACATTACCATCCTCGCTATACAGCAACCTACCGGACAAGAGTAAGGACCGAAACCGCAACGCGACGACCCATAAGTCATGGGGTGAGAAGATCTTACTGATTACTGCACCGGTTGATTCACCTGTTTATCGACAATGCTAGAAATGATGTGTATGCTCCAAGGACTCGCGTTTAAAAGTAGAGAAGACGTCGAAGGAGTGCACGGGTACCGTAAGCGGCTGTTGGGGACGATGTTGCCATGGAGAGGGGTGTCACCGGTGGTCCAAACCGTGAGGGTTTTGGAGCGGGAAGGAGGGGCTGCCGAAGTAGGTTATGATAGGGTGAGGTCGGTGGTGGGTCGGTTATATGGTTTTGGAGATTTAAGTGGAAGTAAGTTGGGAGTAGGTTTTGTAGTTTACGTCTTTAGTCCCTCTATTCCTTGTGTTAATCCAATAAGAATTGATTATTAGTTTGTTAGTTTAGGTTAAGTTTGATCAAAATAGGCAAAATTCTAACATACTCCCAAGGTTATTATTATTATTACTTATTACTATTATTTTTAATTTTATATAAATATATATATATATATGTGTGTGTGTGTGTGTATGTGTGTGTGTATTTTGAAAGAATGTAAAATAATCGAATAGCGGAAGGTAAAGTTAACGGTGTGTAATCTAAAAACATGGGTTGTCACATCATCCCCTTGTTGAATGAATTTTTGTCCCGAAAATTGGCCGACGAACGACTAGTGAATAGACGAACGACTAGTGAACAAGCTGACCAATTATCTGGAACATGGGTAAGATAGGGTTTCTGAGGATTTCCTGAACAAACTTAAAATGATAGAATGTAAAGTTTTGCGAGAGTTGCGATGTCATCCCCTTATTTAAGGAATTTCATCTTGAAATTTAAGGAAAAGATATCTTAGAAATGATGCCTTGAGAGGTAGATGTCTAATCTTTGAACAATTGTGAGTACTTCTTCTCCATTTGATCCTCGTGTTCCCAAGTATATTCTGGTCCTCGCTTTGAATTCCACCTAACACGTACAATCGGAATCTTACTGCGCTTTAGGGTTTTGATTTCTCGATTCATAATCTCCACTGGTTCTTTAACGAAACGTAGCTGTTCGTCAATTTCCAGTTCCTCTAATAGAACGCCAAGTGATTCATCGGCTAGACATTTACTCAGATTTGAGATGTGAAACACGTTGTGCATTCCACTATGCTCTTCAGGTAGATTTAGCTAATAGGATATTGGGCCAGCCCATTTGACAATCTCAAATGGCCCAACATATCTAGGGTTAGTTTCCCATGATTTTCAAAGCCTATTATACATTTCCAAGGTGTGAATTTTAAGAGTACCTTATCACCAACCTAGAATTCCAATGGTTTATGACATTTATCAACATAACTCTTCTGTCGATCACGTGTTTCTCCAACTTCTACCCAACAAATAGGTGATCAACACTTGTACCCATACAGTGCCTCAAATGGAGCGGCCTTGATTGAGGTGTGGTAACTATTATTATAGGAGAACTCAACTAATGGTAAGTGAGTTTCCCAACTGCTGCTAAAATCAATCACATAGGCATGCAACATGTCTTCCAGTGTTTGGATCGTACGCTCACTTTGACCATCGGTTTGAGGGTGATGCGCAGTGCTCATATCCAGCCACGTTCCCAATGATCGTGGTAAAGATTGCGAGAAATGAGAAGTGAATCAAGCATCATGATCAAAGATAACGGAAATTGACACACCATGTCATAGGACTATTTCCCTTAGATAAATACGAGACAACTTTTCCATTCGGTCAGTCTTTCGGATTGCTAGGAAATGCGCGGATTTCGTCAAGCGATCTACTATCAGCCAAATGGTATCGCATCCGTCGGGAGGTCGAAGCAATTTCGTGATAAAATCCATTGATATCTGTTCCTACTTCCATACCGGGAATTCCGGTTGTTGATGGAAATCGGATGGCCTTTGATACTCCACCTTAACCTTAGAGCAGGTTAGGCATCTGCTTACGTAGGTGGCAATATCAGCTTTCATGTTTGGCCACCAGTACAGGACCTTCAAATCTTGATACATCTTATCCGAACCCGGGTGAATAGAGTATCTTGATTTGTGAGCTTCATCCATTACCAGCTCTCATAAATTCTCATATTATGGTACCCAGATTCGTTCCATGAAATACCAAACTCCATCAGATTTAATCTCTAATTGCTTTTCCAGGCCTCGCATCGATTCTACATTCATGTTCCCTTCTTTCAAAGCTTCAAGTTGAGCATTACGAATCTGATCAGGCAATTTGGTATGGATGGTAAGTTGTAATACTCGAACTCGTTTTGGCTTAGAGGTCTCCTTTCGACTTAGAGCGTCAGCTACAACGTTAGCCTTACCCGGATGATATTTGATTGGAAAATCATAGTCGTTCAACAGCTCGACTTAACGAAGCTGTCTCATGTTTAACTCCTTCTGTTCAAATATGTGCTTCAGACTTTAATAATCGGTATATATGGTGCACTTGGTACCGTACAAGTAATGTCTCCATATCTTGAGTGCAAATACAATAGCTCCCAATTCTAAATCATGTGTCTTGCATTCTTCTCATTAACTTTTAGTTGGCGGGAAGCATATGCGATTACCTTCTTGCGCTGCATTAGCACACCACCGAGACCTTGAATGGAAGCATCACAATAAACCACAAAATCGTCTGTTCCCTCAGGCAGTGATAGAATCGGTGTCGTACAGAGTTTCTGCTTCAGAACCTGATAAACGGATTCCTGTGTATCAACCCAATTATATGTAGGGCCTTTATGAGTTAACGGCATGAGAGGTTGAGCAATTTTCAAAAACCCTTTGATGAATCGCCAATAATAGCCAGCCAACCCAAGAAACTGTCATACCTCAGTCGAAGTCTTAGGCATAGCCAAGTTCTTGATGGCTTCTATCTTTTCCAGGTCAACATGTAGTCCCTTCTCATTGACCACATGACCCAAGAATTGGACTTCTCTTATCCAGAAGTCACACTTTGAAAACTTAGCATATAATTGTTCACATTTCAGCAACTCCAAGATCAGTCTAAGGTGTTCCTCATGTTCGTCCTTATTCTTTGAATAAATAAGGATGTCATCGATAAACATAATGACAAACTTGTCCAAATATGGTTTGCACACTCGGTTCATGAGGTCCATGAAAACCGCTGGTGAGTTGGTCAAACCCAAATGGCATAACCAAAAAATCATAGTGACCATATCTAGTTCTGAACACTGTCTTTGAAATGTCCTCATCTCGAACCCTCAGTTGGTGATATCTTGATCTCAGATCTATCTTGGAATAAAAACTTGACCCTTGAAGCTGATCGAACAAATCATCAATGCGCAAAAGAGGATAATGATTCTTAACCGTCTCTTTGTTCAATTCCCAATAATGATTTTTTTTGGTCTGGAACACCTTTCATTCGTATGACATGGAGTACACTGATCACAGTCATGTGAATGAATTATACGAATGACATATTCGTGCGACTAAACATAAGACTTGACATAAGACTGGTCCAGTCGCATGACTTACATAAGACTCGTCCAGTCGCATGGTCCAGTCGCACGACCTGTCCATTCGCATGGTCTAGTCGTACGAATGGTCCATTGGCATGGTCCAGTCGCACGAATGGTCCATTGGCATGGTCCAGTCGCACGACTGGGCCATTCGCATGGTCCAATCGCATGAACGGGTCTGCACGCAGATTTTCAGATCTGCAGCCACCAAGGCTGCCAAAAACCCTAATCCGACGAATTTTTCATGATTTGAACCAAAATAGACATCATCAGATTCGCAAGGGTGATAAGAACAAGATCTGAGCAAAAACATGAAGAACACGAAGTGGGTTTAACGTCAAAGAACCTGAAATCGATCCAGAAATCAAGAGCTCGGGTTGCTAGAATGATTGTTAGATCATTCCAGCAGTAACCTGGCTCTGATACTAATTGTGAAGTCGCTGGATCGGTAGACATCCGAGCATGCTCTTGACGGAAGGTGATAAACTAAAAGACAAACAATAGTACGAACAATAATCAAATGATTTCATTGATAAAACCTAATAATTACAAGATCGTTACAACATAAGAATCAAGACTCTTGGCAATGGGAGATCGAGCATGATCTCCCCTCTTAACCGGCAGCACCTGGGCACCGGACACTCTCTCTAAACCCTTAGGTTTCTACATAATGAAACTGGTATATATAGGCTTCAGCCCATACAGATGCGACTGGGCCCATTCGTTCGATTGGACCATGCTTATGGTTTAATCGTACGACTGGACCATGCGTATGGTTCAATCGTACGACTGGACCATTCTTATGGTTCAGTCTTATGAATGACCCAATCGCATCTCTCAGTCACACGACGGGTCCATTAACCTGGCTCAGTTGTACGACTGAGTCTCATTCGCATATGCTCCTGCGAATGACCCAGTTTCATGTGTTTACAACATATCAGGTATAATACATTAAGCCTAGACTATTCGTCAAGCGACGGACACACTATATATGACAATATATGCTCCAACAAAACAACTACAATATATATCACAATTCATACGTTTAATAACACGTAACTAATTTATATTAATGAAAGATGACCAAACATAACACTCTATTTGGTAAAATAGACCCTATACATTCATACCCTCACATGTAGTATGTTATGGACATATTCATAACGCATGTAACTCACCCTTATGCTATATATTATGCACGCTCAAATCATCATACTATCTCGTGCATTCACACCAAAAACACACTTGCATGGAGAAAGATACACATCACCACACATATGGAGCATGAACAACATCATCCATAGAAGCAATACCTTCTGCAGATACACGTGTATACATGTGAACAACATATCACCCAAACACCTTCCAAACCACAACCTCACTTGTACACAGGCTGCTACAAATACCTACATATATTGAAGCACACACACACACGTATAGATACATGCGCATCGCAAGCCCTGATCGGAAACCTGACCACAACACGTAACGTCACGACAACACCCACCCGTACAACCCTCAGTCGCAGCGTTACACACACATCGGTCGCCCCATACACACACACACCGTAAGCACACAACACACACACACACACCCGCAGAACACACACATTATCATCCTCGCTATAAAGCAACCTACCGGAAAAGAGTAAGGACCGAAACCTCAACGCGACGATCCATAAGTCATGGGGTGAGAAGATCTTACTGATTAATGCACCTGTTGTTTCGCATGTTGATCGACAATGCCGGAAATGATGTCTATGCTCCAAGGACTCGCGTTTTAAAGCAGAGAAGAAGTCGAAGGAGTGCACGGGTACCGTAAGCGGCTGTTGGGGATGATGTTGCCATGGAGAGGGGTGTCACCAGTGGTCAAAACCGTGAGGGTTTTGGAGCGGGAAGGAGGGGTTGCCTAAGTAGGTTACGATAGGGTGAGGTCGGTAGTGGGTCAGTTATATGGTTTTGGAGATTTAAGTGGAAGTAAGTTGGGAGTAGGTTTTGTAGTTTATGTCTTTAGTCCCTCTATTCCTTGTGTTAATCCAATAAGAATTGATTATTAGTTTGTTAGTTTAGGTTACGTTTGATCAAAATAGGCTAAATTCTAACGTACTCCCAAGGTTATTATTATTATTAGTTATTACTATTATTATTAACTATATATATATATATATATGTATGTATGTATGTATGTATGTATGTATGTATGTATGTATGTATGTATGTATGTATGTATGTATTATGAAAGAATGTAAAATAATCGAATAGCGGAAGGTAAAGTTAACGGTGTGTAACCTAAAAACATGGGTTGTCACATCATCCCCTTATTGAAGGAATTTTCGTCCCAAAACCTGGCCGACGAACGACTAGTGAATAGACGAACAACTAGTGAACAAGCTGATCAATTATCTAGAACATGGGTAAGATAGGGTTTTTGAGGATTACCTGAACAAACTTAAAATGAGAGAATGTAAAGTTTTGCGAGAGTTGCGATGTCATCCCCTTGTTTAAGAAATTTCGTCTTGAAATTTAAGGAAAAGATATCATAGAAATGATACCTTGGGAGGTAGATGTCTAATCTTTGAACAATTGCGAGTACTTCTTCTCCATTTGATCCTCGTGTTCCCAAGTATATTCTGGTCCTTGCTTTGAATTCCACCTAACGCGTATAATAGGAATCTTACTGCGCTTTAGGGTTTTGATTTCTCGATCCATAATCTCCACTGGTTCTTTAACGAAACGTAGCTGTTCGTCAATTTCCAGTTCCTCTAATGGAACGCCAAGTGATTCATCGGCTAGACATTTACTCAGATTTGAGTTGTGAAACACGTTGTGCATTCCACTATGCTCTTCAGGTAGATTTAGCTAATAGGCTATTGGGCCAGCCCGTTTGACAATCTCAAATGGCCCAACATATCTAGGGTTTAGTTTCCCATGATTTTCAAAACGTATTATACCTTTCCAAGGTGTGAAGTACTTTGACACCAACCTAGAATTCCAATGGTTTATGACATTTATCAACATAACTCTTCTGTCGATCACGTGTTTCTCTAACTTCTGCCTAACAAATAGGTGATCAGCACTTGCACCCATATAGTGCCTCAAATGGAGCGGCCTTGATTGAGGTGTGGTAACTATTATTATAGGAGAACTCAACTAATGGTAAGTGAGTTTCCCAACTGCTGCTAAAATCAATCACACAGGCACGCAACATGTCTTCCAGTGTTTGGATTGTACGCTCACTTTGACCATCGTTTTGCGGGTGATGCGTAGTGCTCATATCCAGCCACGTTCCCAATGATCGTGGTAAAGATTGCGAGAAATGAGAAGTGAATCAAGCGTCATGATTAAAGATAATGGAAATTGACACACCATGTCGTAAGACTATTTCCCTTAGGTAAATACGAGACAACTTTTCCATTCGGTCAGTCTCTCGGATTGCTAGGAAATGCGCGGATTTCGTCAAGCAATCTACTATCACCCAAATGGTATCGCATCCGTCGGGAGTTCGAGGCAATTTCATGATAAAATCCATTGATATCTGTTCCTACTTCCATACCGGGAATTCTGGTTATTGATGGAAACCGGATGGCCTTTGATACTCCACCTTAACCTTAGAGCAGGTTAGGCATCTGCTTATGTAGGTGGCAATATCAGCTTTCATGTTTGGCCACCAGTACAGGACCTTCAAATCTTGATACATCTTATCCGAACCCGGGTGAATAGAGTAGCTTGATTTGTGAGCTTCATCCATTACCAGCTCTAGTAAACTCTCATATTATGGTACCCAGATTCGTTCCATGAAATACCAAACTCCATCAAATTTAATCTCTAATTGCTTTTCCAGGCCTCGCATCGATTCTACTTTCATGTTCCCTTGTTTCAAAGCTTCAAGTTGAGCATTACGGATCTGATCAGGCAATTTGGTAGGGATGGTAAGTTGTAATACTCGAACTCGTTTTGGCTTAGAGGTCTCCTTTCGACTTAGAGTGTCTGCTACAACGTTAGCCTTACCCGAATGATATTTGATTGGAAAATCATAGTCGTTCAACAGCTCGACTTAACGAAGCTGTCTCATGTTTAACTCCTTCTGTTCAAATATGTGTTGCGGACTCTAACAATCGGTATATATGGTGCACTTGGTACCGTACAAGTAATGTCTCCATATCTTGAGTGCAAATACAACAGCTCCCAATTCTAAATCATGTGTCGTGCAATTCTTCTCATTAACTTTTAGTTGGCGGGAAGCATATGCGATTACCTTCTCGCGCTGCATTAGCACACCACCGAGACCTTGAATGGAAGCATCACAATAAACCACAAAATCGTTTGTTCCCTCAGGCAGTGATAGAATCATTGTCGTACAGAGTTTCTGCTTCAGAACCTGAAATACGGATTCCTGTGTATCAACCCAATTATATGTAGGGCCTTTATGAGTTAACGGCATGAGAGGTTGAGCAATTTTCAAAAACCCTTTGATGAATCGCCAATAATAGCCAGTCAACCCAAGAAACTGTCGTACCTCAGTTGGAGTCTTAGGCATAGCCAAGTTCTTGATGGCTTCTATCTTTGCCAGGTCAACATGTAGTCCCTTCTCATTGACCACATGACCCAAGAATTGAACTTCTCTTATCCAGAAGTCACACTTTGAAAACTTAGCATACAATTGTTCACATTTCAGCAGCTCCAAGATCAGTCTAAGGTGTTCCTCATGTTCTTCCTTATTCTTTGAATAAATAAGGATGTCATCGATAAACACAATGACAAACTTGTCCAAATATGGTTTGCACACTCGGTTCATGAGGTCCATGAAAACTGCTAGTGAGTTGGTCAAACCCAAATGGCATAACCAAAAAATCATAGTGACCATATCTAGTTCTGAACACTATCTTTGAAATGTCCTCATCTCGAACCCTTAGTTGGTGATATCCTGATCTCTGATCTATCTTGGAATAAAAACTCGACCCTTGAAGCTGATCGAACAAATCATCAATGCGCAAAAGAGGATAACGATTCTTAACCGTCTCTTTGTTCAATTCCCGATAATCAATACACATACAAAAGGTTCCATCCTTCTTCTTGACAAACAAAACTCGGGCTCCCCATGGTGATGAGCTAGGTCTGATAAACCATTTATCCAACAGTTTTTGTGATTGCGTAGACAGCTCTTACAGCTCATTCGGAGCTAATCTGTACGGTGCCCTCATGATAGGTGCGGCTCCAGGTACCAAATCAATCTGGAACTCGACTTGGTGATGCGGTGGAAGACCAGGTAAATCTTCAGGGAAAACCTCAGGATAATCACGCATAATAGGAATATCTTCAATCTTCTTTTCCTTGGTTTCTTTCTCAGTGACCATAGTGAGGAAAGTTGTATGGCCCTTGCGTAAGCACTTCTGGGCTTTCATGTAGGAGATGATTCCAGAGACTGTACCACTCTTCTCGCCCTAAACTGACAAAACTTCATCACTAGGAAGTGGTACACGGATGACCTTCTCACGATAGATGATCTCAGCTTGGTTCTTAGATAACCAGTCCATACCAACAACTGCATCAAAGCTATAAAGTGATACAAACATCAGATCTATGTCTAACTCATGTCCAGATAATCCCAGTTTACATCCCTTAATGATGTGAGTTGCCTTAAATAGTTTCCCATCAGCTAATTCTACAGTGTAACTAGGTTCCATATCAACTAAAGTTGCATCTAAAAGTTTGCTAAATTTGGTAGAAATAAAGCTCCTATCAGCACCAGTATCAAACAGTATAGAAGCAAAACAGCCATTCAAAGGAAACTTACCAGTAACCACATTCTGATCATTCCTTGCCTCACCAGATCCAACCACAAAGGCGCGACCCTTAGCACTGTTTCCATTATTACCCTTATTTCCATTTTTCAGCTGTGGGCAGTCTTTCCTGTAGTAGCCCTCCTTGCCACATTCAAAATAACCCCTAGGTGTTTATTCATATCGTTGCTATTGAGGTTGTTGCTTAGTCATCAGTTCTCCCCTGCAGTCTCTAGCAATATGACCCGTTTTACCACATCTTTGACAAAACGATCACACGGTCCATAATTATGGAAGTTGCATTTGTTGCACTTCGGGTTCTTGCCAGCATAGCTACTCGATCCTTGACCACTATTGTTATTGTTCTGGTTGGTGTTGATGAAGTTCTGGGATGAATCAAATTTCATGGTTTGCTGCTGAGACTGATTTGAGTTGGAGGATTTTCTAGAGGCACCATCCTATTTTCGCTTGTTATCAGATGAACTAGTTACATCTCCACGCTTAGGTAGGGTGCCCTGAGCTACCGCCTGATCAGTAAGTTTGTGAGACAGATGGATGGCTTGCTGAATAGTGATTGGATCAGCAGCCATGATACTGGCTTGAATTTGAGGAGCTAACCCATCAATGTACCTTTCTATCCTTTTGTAGGCTGGGGTCACCATTTAAGGACATAAGATAGCCAACTCGTGCGAATGGGTTGTGTACTCCTCTATCTCAGATCTAACTATTTTTAGGTTCTAGAATTCTATTACTAGTTTATGTATTTCATTCCTGGGACAGTATTCCTCATTCAGTAATGTCTTGAAGTCTTCCCAAGATAAGTTGTTAGCAGCTTCCAATCCTAGGATCTGGACTTGGGAATTCCACCATGATAATTAGGTCCTTCTAAAGTGCCAGAAGCATACTTGACACAATTTTCTTCCGAGCAGTTACACATTGCAAAAGTGGATTCTAGCTTTTCAATCCAACGGAGGAGGGAAACAACACCCTCGGAACCCTTAAAAAATGAGGTTTGCAGTCCATGAACATCTTGAAAGTGCAGACTGCTTGACCTGGAATGAAAGAATATATAGTAGCGATGTGAGAATTGTTAAGCAGAGTATCACAGGATTTGGTCCAAAAGATTTATTTGATAGAAGTTTACCTCCTTGATTTTGGTTTTGGTTGGTATGATTGTTTTGATTTTGGTTCCTGGCCTGCTCGTATCCCGCGAGCGCTTCAGCAATGAGCTCATTTATGATAGTATCAAGCTCAGCTTGTGTCTGGTTAACATTGCCTCGTCCGCTTTGATGTTCAACTCTTTGCCTAGACATGATTCTTCATATTCACAATACACGTACATGAGATAATAAGTCGTATATAATCACCATATCGTACAAGGTAAATGATCATGCATTTCATATAACCATAATAGTCAATATTCAAATAATAATTATTGATAAAAATAAATTGTAACGAGTACAATGTATTCAAATCAAACCATCAAGATTCAAAATATATCAGTTGGATGAGAACAACCCAACCCATCTAGGTGTAATATGAAATAACGCGAGAACTGAAATAAAAAAACATAACAAAATCTAAAGTAGACAAAACATCAGACATCAGCTTAACAAAACAGAGCCGTCATCGTCATCGGAACCGTCCTCTGGTGCCTCTTCCGGCTCTTCCTCTGGTCTTCTTCAGGATCTTCATCTGGTGTTGGTTCATCAGTGTCGCACCCCCGCTTATAGCGGAAACACGAGGATGTAACAGACGGGATCGTCATAACACCTGGTTAGTTTACAGAGACAAAATAAATGCAAAGATCCACGTGTCATGACGTCACCCGACACAATGGTGACTTGTGTCGTGGTTAGTCAGTTCCACGACTAGCATAGTCTATTGATTTAACAAAACCAAATCCAACATGAAATCCAACAAACAAAAAGTTCAACATAGTATTCATAAGCGAAATCAAATGATAGTCAGAACACTAATGCATGTATACTGAAATCCTGAGGGTCTCTGCTAAGGCATCGGCTCTAGCTATCCTCTTTGATTATTATCACCTGAAAAGATATGCTCAAAA
>BJCO01737653.1:0-10363 GCA_018326465.1 Flaveria floridana
ACTAACCCGAACCCGATTTTTATAAATGGTTTGGTCTTTGGGTTGAGTTTGTAAGATTCGGGTCAACCCGATTAACCCGAATATTACTTTTTAAAAAATTTCAAGATTTATATATATGTGTGTGTATATGTTTATATGTTTGTATTATGCTACCATTTACGCGATCTGAAAACATGATTTTCTAAACTTTATATTATATTGTTGTGGTTCAATTTTATTATATAAACTTTGAGGATGATTAATATATTATGTCATTTAATATTTAAATATGCAAAGTGAATGTAAATATGCAAAAACTTTCCGTTCAGTATAATAAATAAAATTTTATATTGATAACACATGCTAAATCTCATACATGTATTTTGATCATATATATATTGTTTACACAAACATTTGAGATAACAAATAATTTAAAGCTTAATAGTTTAGTCTAACCCGATTACCAATTAACCCGACCCGAATAAACCCGAATATCGTAACCCGAAAACCGATTAAATGTTGCTTATTTGGTTTGGTCTTCGGGTTGATTTCCTACACCTAAAAACCCGAGGAACCCGACCCGAACAACCCGAAACCCGATTAAAAAACCCGAATGACACCCTTAGAACCAGCGGTACTTTGTACATCAGTTTAGCAGCCCAAAGTGGTTCAAATAAAAAAACCGAATAAACAGGTAAAAAATAACATTTTGTTAAACGGTGTGA
Source organism: Flaveria floridana (assembly GCA_018326465.1). NCBI lineage: Eukaryota > Viridiplantae > Streptophyta > Magnoliopsida > Asterales > Asteraceae > Flaveria > Flaveria floridana. The sequence goes on from BJCO01737653.1 coordinate 705, forward strand.
GATGTTTGAGTGTTTATTTAGACAAGCCGGTTTGAAAAATAAATTGTTTGATCACATAACAAAAAACCGCTTTGGTTTAAAAACTGAACCAGTTTGGGGAAAACCGGTTTGTACATCTCTATGTTATACTACTAAGTAATATAATACCTATTTTATTTATAATTATGATTAAATAAATAAAACGATTGGTAATATAATTATATTTATAAGTTCATAACAACAATAATAATCATGTGAGAATCACACTTGATAATCTCATTCTTGTTGATCAAGTTAGATTGTTAATTTAGGTTCATGCTAGTTTACCCGTCAAGTACTAAACGATGATGAGTAATTGGTTGATGTGGGCATTTGCCCCAAAGATATACCTGTGCACCTAATTTAGAGGTGGTGGCATGTTGCACGTCATGATATGGTATGTCGGTATGATTGGTCTATGATGGTTACTTGTGAAGTTGAGTAAGAGATTTATAAAATTTAAATGATTATTGGTGTGTAGAATTTGTTCTAAACAAAGTGATTATGTAAGATCTTGTTGCGATCTGCGGATGATATATGTTTTTTCTAATTGGGACCACCTATCTGTTTTCTAGTCGGGACCGTAACACCAACCCCTTCAAGAAAAAACACATAACTGAAAAAAATCAGGGCTCAACCCTGAACATTTTTGCTCAGAGACTTGAACCCGGTCATCTTTACATATTTTAAGCATCTCACCTTAACCAAATAGTTGGATCACTACGATCTTGGCTCAATGTTGATCCTACTGGTTTTAAGTTTTGACATTTAACCAAATAGTTGATGTGCTCCATCGAAGCAAGCACAGCTTGCAGAGCTGACTGCAAAGGGGATGTAGTGATGTACTTCTCCAATAAACACCATCATTTTCCCTTTATATATGTTTAATTAATAATTGAAAGATAAAAATAGTGTTTGACCCAATGAGTCAAACATGCCCAAATTAACACGTGACGTGCGACTCGTTTTAACCCGAGCCTGTTTTTGCCACCTATGCGAAAAGTATCTGACATCAACTCATCGAGGACAACATAAGAGTAAACTACAACAGGGATTTTGACTCTAGTTAATGAACATACAAGTACAACAATACTTGGTGCTCTTACTGAAAAGCTGAATGCACATATGAGTTCAGCAACGAGTTTAGACCCTGTTATCACCAAGACATAAAAACCTCGGGCCTGGGCCTACTAGTTAATAGGCCGCTCGGGGAGCTATACTAAAACGAGCTAGACCACTGCACATATAATGGTTTAACAAAAGCGGTTTAACAAAAGCACTCTACAAACACTTATATGATGTAACATATGTCATGATTCACTTCATTCTGTTTTCATGCGTGATGTTTTCTTGGGTGTAGCCTCTCGATATGCAGATGGGCAGAGCTCCTTAACACCACATAAACTGCAAGAAGGTCGAAGAGGGGTACATATAGTTTGTCCAAAACCCACCAAAAGAGGATTGATCGGGACCCATTCTTCTTTTGGAAGCCACTTTTGCAACGCCTCTCTTGTCGCCTCTGGTGTTTTGGTCTGTGGGACCCAACCAAGACGGTTACAAATACGGTGCACATGAGTATCTACGCATATCCCTTGAACATTGTTCCATGCTACATTCATCACAAGATGAGCCATCTTCGGACCAATACCTAGAAGTAGATAGTATAAATTTTTACTCATAATTTAATTATACACACACACATATATTCTATGAAGGGGTCAGGTCAGTTATGGTTATACCTTTTAACAAGTCGAAACATATTTAATCAGAAAATTTTGCTACAAAAAACGGGTTAAAGACAATCTGACCTGACCCATTCTGACTGGTACAAACTACAAAGATGACATGTTTTGACCCGTTACCCAACCCGCCCATCTCTACTCATTTTGTCAGCTCTACCTGGAAGTGACAGCAATGCCTCAAGAGTGTTGGGAATATCTCCATCGTAGTTTGACAGGGATATTTTTGCGATTTTCTTCATGTTGGAGGCTTTTCTTGTGTAAAATCCAACCGGGTAAATCAACTCTTTTAAGGTTGATTCATCCGCGTTGTCGATTGTCTCCGGTTTAAGAAGATTTTTGTCAAGGAGACGTTGTATGGCTCCATGGGTGACATTATCTTTTGTTTGGCTTGACAAAAGTGAAGATATCAAGACAGCAAATCTGCGTTCTTTAGGAGGAAGAGAATTACCAGCTTTCTCACATCCCATAGAGTCTACTGGAGCATTTTCTAAAGATCTCATTTCACGAATTCCTTCTAGAACTTTGACCCAATCGGATGGTGCCTCATTTTGATCATTACCATTCAAGATGGGTTTAATTTTTTTCTGAGGTAAGTTAATATTGGGCTTCTTATATGCAAATTCTTCAATGTCAGGTAGGCCCTCTAATTTCTGGTCTTGAGGCTCTACTTTTACAATATTTTCTGCAATAACTTGAGGCTTTCTCGATCTCTTTTTCCTAACAAAAACACGGATATCTGATTCGGACTTCGAGTTATGCTCTGAAGATGCCATTTCTGCTTTGATAGATGTCGCTCTGGTATGCATTCTATTGCTGAATTTGGTTTGTGACAAAGCTAAAGGAAGAAGCGTGTAGTTTCTGTAAAGAATGATGCCCCACTTTAGAGAAAAATACAGAAGATAAAAAAAAAGTGATTTACACATAAACATAAAAAGGACTTGAGGTTCCAAAACTCCAAAGCTTAAGCATATTCGTCCAAGCAGATAAATGATTATATCAAAATTACTGACATACTAGTTTTACGTAAAAATTATGAGATGTCAATTTCAAAGGAAATCTAGGAATATTGCATATGTCACAACTGACAATTCATAAGATTCAATGTAAATATCATACGATGAGATGTAAACAGGGTTTTATCAACAATACATGCTATAACATATGAACAACTTTGGCCTCAAAAGGCTTATTATGAAATGCCAAATTGTATTTCTAGTTTTAGATCATACTCTTCTGTCTTGCACTGTATTAAAAGAACCTCAAGTTGGCAGCATACTCGAACTTAAAATCCAGCCTACTGCACCCATAGGTTCAGTGCCAGGTTGTAGCAATAGCAACTAAAAAACTTAAAGAACAGTAGAAAAATACCGTAATTGGATGAGCATGTGACCCACTTGCTGATGGCACAAGCACTTCAATTAGTCTTCCTGTTCCTCACTAAAATGAGATACAGAAAAATAATATTAATAGAAACCGTAAGTTTAAGGTAGGATGCTCAACAGCCAACACATAGCAACCTAGAAGGTACGATAAAACAACAATACAGTGTTTGAAAATTTTGTTGGCTAGCATACATAACTAGCAATGTCATACATGGAATTAGTGCAAAAATGGCACATAGGCTTTTAGTAGTAGACATCCATGTCAGCCACTGTGTTACAATAAGTAAGGGTGTAAACAGAATTGTGGGATAAGTAACAATACACGCCTCGAGGGTGACAAAAGAGTAATTTCAAATAAGGTAGAAAAAGGAGGACGAATTTGGTGGTGTAATGAATAAGTAATGAAGTTAAAAAGAGCGCGAAAAAAACTAATGCTTAAACCATAAAATAATAATAATAATAATAATAATAATAACATAGGAAGAATGATAAAGAAATAAGAGACAAACAGATGTTAACAGATGTATACAACCTGCTAAGATAAAGAGACATAAAATAGGGATCACATCAAATTGAAGAACTTAATCAAATGGTCAATTAGGGAAAGTTAAAGGGACTAAACTGATAAGTTGTTCCAATGAAAGTAGCGGAAGATTCAACATTCGAAAACGTCATGCATGGGCTGTAACAATTTGGTGTGAACATAATAACTTGAATACAAACCAACTACTACGATAACAGAGAAATTATCCAAAAAACAAACAAACGAATATATAAAGGGAGTTGAAAAAACACTTCATTTATAGTTTTTGGATATCAAACTTCTCCCTTAACAAATGGATCCATCATGTTTATCAAAACACTTCTCTTTGGAAGTATGAATCCTATACGATTCATTTCTTGTGCTCTATGATTCTATCAAAGAAAGCGATCATCCTAATTACTTTATCTAGCAACAAAAATATGCCAAAAGAAACATTGTGGTACTCAGTTTTGTACCCCTAGATGCCAACCTAACTCACAAGTCAAGGAAACATATTTACAAAAGAAAGAACAAGTGACAGCAACATTTCTTCAAAATAGTGAACAATTCAGTCCCATTCAATCTTAAAACTCATATCACATCTCCTAATATCTGTTTAATTGTTTGCAATAACAAGTGTCATCTTCTCACATAATCTCCCTATTAAATTTGCTAATCTTGCCTTTATCCAATGTGATAACAAGCAGTAAACACTATACCAATAATCTGGAACTTCCACTTACTCCATTAAAGCTGGTTCTAGACATAAATCAGCAAACAACATAAATCAACCTAAAATAATATAAATTAAAGAAATCTTTCATACACAGAGCGTTTTACAGATGTTAATTAATCACTCATCCATTGTCCTAAACACAACTCAAACTTCTGAACACAGATTTGCCTTCAAGATCAATGGATTACATATAGTTACAAGGGTTCTTAACTACACGAAGGGGGAGACAGAAGTGCACTTACAGTATGTGGGAGACCACGTCGCGTGAGGATTGGTTAATATTTTCGAAAGTTCAAATGATGTTCGCAGTGGCTCCAAAGAGGCAAAGAATAACCTTCGGTAGCCCTAACAGCTGAGCAAAACAACAAATTTATACCGGAATTTAACTTCTTCGTGTTACGTTTCTTTTTTTTTTTTTGGTTAGTGACGGTCCCCCGTCTATCTAATTATATTTATTACTCGAATATAAAATTTCGGGAGTTTTAAGCTGGCTGCTGAGGAGCTCGTATATTAATTCGTCCACATTAATCTTAAACCTAAGACCACTCTTAGGATAAAACTCACCTTAGGTCAGGAAACTCACTCATCCAACTTGTAACTTTTTTTTTCCATGTATAAGACTTGAACGTAAAATATTTCATTTTAATGAAGTGTGTTGAATACCTTATTTTAACTACTTGGAGTTAAGATAATTGGTGTTACATTATTAAAACAATTGTTTTTAAAACCAGATGGTTATTGAATATCTCCCATTGATGGTATACGGTCGAAAGGTTGAACCAATTTCGAAACTTCTATGACTAGTGTACGAACTCAAGCATTGAATAGATCGGCAGATAAGAATATCGTCCACCTTTAAGGTCATTGATAATATTTCAATACCAGTAAAGTTTAGATGTTAATCAAAACGGAAAATAAAAAAACTAGATAGTTGATGTAAACAAATAAATCTTAGAAAAAAATTGTTATCATATCTGAATTAATAAGACATTGTTTTTAGAAGGAACATGTGATACGAACGAAACTATTTAAATTAATCACATGTATTGTATGTAACTCAGAGACAATAGTTGAATCGAATGCTCAATACCTGTGGGTTGAACCTTGAATCATATATGGGTTGAACCTTGAATTATATATAATGCTCCTTACGTCCTTCTGGTTTGGAATGACATAAGATGGAGAGTCGAACTAAAGTGAAAATAAAAAACCGTTGATGACAACAAACTCTTGTGAACATGTCATCACATTAGGAGGTCGATGAAATAAAGAAGGTGAAGCTAACATGTCACAGCTTTTCCTAACAATCTGAACATCTATCTCATTATGTTTAGTACATTGACATTGTGTAAGGTTATTGCATGTCAAAGTAGACACTAGAGGAACAAAGCAAATGAAAATATAGCTCAAGACGTAGAATTTTGTATTTAACGTGTCAGGAAAACAATAGTAGAACTACTTAGTAAACAATCTCAACCCTAGAGTGAGAGGCAATAACTTGATGCTTAAGAGAGTGATGTAACAAATTATGTTTAAGAACACACTATACAAAGAGATTGATCGATAGGTATCTCTAAAAACCTATCCAATCGACATTTGAATACCAGATGAGATGGGAAGTGAATGATACATAATTATACCTCATAATTTAAAGACCCTTTAATATAACATAAATACATTTAAAAGTATTAAAGTGAGGTTCTTGTTGATCATGCAAACACAAGACAAACATGTTGAAATGCATACGAGATGTTAGTCTAGTGCACTTTAAATACTAAGAGCATTCACATCAGGCTCTCTATCCTTACTTTTATGATTACATTAAAAATTACTAACTTTTATCTCTCATTCTCTAGTTAAACAATGTTTTTTTAGTATTTTTATTTTCTCCCTACTCCATTCACAACCACTTTAAAAATTATTAAAATATTTATAGGGATTGAATAATGATTCTCCAAATATATAGATGAATAATAACTTTTTTTTATCATCCACTCACAACCATTTACAAACATTTTTAAAAATATAAAAAACACACTCACATATAGAAAATATGATGTAAATGCTCTAATGTACCAACAATACTTCAACATCACAAGTGGTCCTCAATTACAGCTAGTAAGACCATTTAGAGATGATGTCAACAAGAGTAGTGGTTGGCTTATACTTAAACATTTTTACACCATCTAAAGTGTCTAGATCATAATATGGTTGAGGTTTAATTTGAATTTTCATTTACCATACTTAGTTAAGACAGTTTGATTAAGATGAAATCAAGTTAGTGTCGATTACTTCATTTAGTTGTAATTGTGGCTTTTTTATAAAGTAGGTATTGACTTGAATTTCTTTAACTGTAGTATCTTAACGACGAACATGTAAGAACATTCACAGTGAAATCCTCAAAAATATGTAAGTGTGTTTGGTATATTATATGAATTAGTTTTGAGTGGTTGTGAGTGAAAAAGAAAGAAAATGTTATTATTGATTGGTATATTTGAAGGATCATTGTTCAATTCTTATAATTTTTTTAATATCTTTTAAAGTGGTTGTGAGTGGAGGAAAAATAAAAAAATAATGACAAGAGTATAGAAAATATTATTTTAATTGAAAAAAAGAGAAAAAATATAATGATTTTTAGTGTAATTATATAGATAAAGATAAAAAAAGTCACCGTGAATGCTTTAAGATGAATTGTATTCATTATCACAGAAAATGATTGTAAGGCCCCGTTCCCGGGCACCTCACAGTTGGTCATTCACAGCAATAATTACATAAAACGTTACATAATACAATTTTAGGCAGCGGAATTAATTTAACAAAAAGCCATTCATTTCATTATAAACACTGTTGTTAAGCAATACACCATGGTTTAATCATGTTACAAAATAATAGTTCGATTGCATTACAAAACAACAGTTCTATCATGTATGAATGGATGTCAGTCATGCCCCGCCGAGTAGCTTCACCCGCGTGCCATCTTCAACAACATTTTACCTGTCAGCTGAAAAATACATAAAAGTTAGCGTTGCTGAGTGAGTCCTAGTTTTGTAAATAAATATACTTTACTTTTGTTTAAGAACCATCCTTTACTTTTGCACGTGTTCACACATCATACGTACACGTTGGTAATATCATTATTATCTTCATCATCATTCATTTCGTACTTTTATCATTATCTTTTCGAGTCTTTTGCGACAACAGAGTCGCTCACCTAATTAGCAATCTCAAAGATTGCACGTCTTCCGAGTCTTTTGCGACAACAGAGTCGCTCACCTCTTTGGCAATCTCAAGGATCGCATGTCTTCCGAGTCTTTTGCGACACAAAGTCGCTCACCTCATTGTCAATCTCAAAGATTGACCCTGTGTGCATCCTTCGGGGTAGCTAGCCCGCATCACAGTTAAGCTAACGACAACAAGGCCGTGCACCTCTTTACATCTGATTGCAAGACTTTCGTTCATTTATTTACGTTCCACTTTTCTTTATCATTAATCTTTCAATTTATTAATGATAATAATTTCTGTCTCGATCATGAACATACCACGTAAAGTCATACGATAATAATATTAACAACATTAATGATAGGGTTAACAAAAATGGTAATAATAATAATATTAATAAGAATCATAAAAATAGTCATGATTATGCTTGGAATTAGGCATTTAATAACCCTGGTCAACTGTCGTGGCAAAACCCTAATTGCACAGACTCCCATAAAATTTTCTAAGTATCGGACGCATGGGCTCTGTTCGGACGCATGGGCCCTGTTCGGACGCATGGGCCCTGTTCAGACGTCTAGCCCTATACTTGGTCATTGATGTGCTTTAAATTATACATATAAAACATATCAATTGCATATCAATTATTCTATAAACTCTTGCTGAAAATGATGATTTGATACCTAAATCGTTCATATTGTGTTTTCAGGCTTAGAAAAGACCAAGATAAACAAAAGGAGCATAAATAAGAAGAAAATGAAGAAAACCAAGTTTTAGAATTCAAGCATGGGGCCGTGCCTCATGAGGCACGCCCCCATGCCCAGCCTGAAACACACCCCCGTGCTAAAATCAACGCACCCCCGTGTTTGACAGTCCGACATGATAAAAAGTATGGTTTCCAAACCCGAGTCACGGGGGCGTGCCCCAGGAGGCATGAAACAACACAGGAAACATGAAACAATTTTTGCAAAATTAAATCTTTTGCAAAATTAAATCTTTTTGCTTGATACTTTGATTATAAATAGGTCCAAATTATAATTAAATCTTTAGCAAAAAGTCACTCTAGTTTTAATGTTTGTGGCAACAACACAGGAAACATGAAACAATTTTTGATAAAACAAAATATAAATATACGTTTTCGAGAAATAAATAAGCAAATAAAGCAAACCCAAATAACCTTAAAAATATTTTTTATGATATCCTGAAAAGCAAAAAGAGTTGGTGAAAATATTCAAACATGTAAAATGAAACACTTATACCCAATTCCATCCTATGTGTGAGCTTATTTTTTAGCCTTAAACAAGCTTTTGCATTATGTATTTTTGCTTTCATTATGGATATATCGAGGGTGCCTTATATGGCGTGTGAATTAGAACTTGTTTTGGGTATTCATTTCAAAACCTTGTAAGTGTTTATTGCATAAAAAGGATTTAGGCAATTAGGAAAACCCGACATTCGAGCCTCTACCATTTTCAAATATCCTTACCCAAACATTATCCCTAGTTAGCCCCGTTGAGCTTAAACGTTTTCATTTTCCATCACCCAAACCACTAAGCCATTTAACCAAAAAGCCTTGAACAAAACCGTTTTTCAATAAAGACATGTTTGGCTTATTTCAAAAAAAAGAAGAAAAAAAAAGAAGAAGAAAAAAAAGAAGAAGAAAAAAAAGAGAAAAAAAAAGGAAGAAGAAAACTAGTTCCGTCATTTTGTGTTATTTCAGTATATGTGATCAAGAAAGGAAAAAAAATGATATGAAAAATGCCCAACTTGTGGAGAACTGTTTTCACGAAGGAAAATGCAGCAAAAGCCAAACCGAATCCAAAAATTCGACATCCGACACCCTTGGGTGCTTTTAGGCTTCGAGCCGAACGACCCTTAAAAAAGGATAGCTATGTATATCTTCGGGTTAAGGAGGAGGTGCAGTTTTTGAAAATGCAAATACGGTCTTGACAATCTGACCATAAACGAGTCCTCGAGTTTGCATATCCCTTGTAGCTTGAGTATTGTATGGGGAAACCTTTTTATTACTTTCCAGGTAGTTT
>BJCO01737654.1:0-17303 GCA_018326465.1 Flaveria floridana
GTGGACGCCATTTATGGCTGAAAATTGGCATTTCTAGTCTTCTATATAATATATATATTGTCTTATATTGTATGAAAAATATAAGACACACACATTTATATTGTATAGAAAACAAATGGGTCTCTTATAAATATTAAATTTTAACACACACATATATTGTCTAGCCTTGTAACTAGTTTATACAATTAACCAATTAATTGTATAAGTAGTATACTCTCATTATTATTTGGTGTTATATAACTAATTTAAATAACACTTTAAATAATATTTTTGAACAAAATATCCTAATAAATTGTTCCATCTCATATGCAACTTATTTAGAAAACCCATTTTCTAAATTGGTGTAATATTTAATTGCATGATCATATCATCAATTAAATATTAATTGGTGTTTGCTAAGCTTGTTATTGGGTATAACCCGACTTGGATCATGACGTACTAACCACATCAATATTCTAAGTGTCTTGGGCACATAGAATCCTACAGTATTACCTTTAGATCCTGAAATATCTTCACAAGATTTGTTAAAATAGTTGGTAATTAAATCAAGATCAAATAGCCAATCAGGACCAGAATCTTTCGCACTGGGATTGTGCTCATTGAAGGTCACATTGTCTGACTCCTCAACTACTATAGTTATGAGAATGTATACTTTTTAAGCCTTAGTTTGGGAAGAGTATCCAATGAAGTGTCCATTATCTGTTTTCTCAGCAAATTTGGCTATTTGATCTTTGGTAGTTAAGATGGTGTATGGACATCCAAATGACCTGAGGAAACCAATGAAAGGTCTCATTTTGTGTCACAGTTCATAAGGAGTCTTACCATGAGTTTTGACTACTAAAACTCTGTTCTGCACATAGCAAGCAGTGTTGACTGCCTCTGCCCAGAAGGTGATGAGCAGTTTAAAGTCAGTGAGCATGTTCTTGCAGCCTCAATAAGTGTCTAATTTCTCCTTTTAGTAACACCATTTTTCTGAGGAGTTCTAGTGTCTTATTTCTCCTTTCAGCAACACCATATGTAATAAGTGTATGGGAGTAGTGATAGAGTTTTTTGCCTTTGGCTTGTGAGACACATTGTGTTGTTTTCCTTTCAGATAAGCAATACAATGGTCATTACTTGTAAACTCTTTCTTTGGATTTCCAGTTAGCAAATCATCCTTAATTAATTTATTTATGTTATTAAAGTTCTTATGGCACATTCTTTTATGCCAAAGGAAAGACTAAGCACTGTTGGCTCTGAGTAGGATACGCTCTTAAGGAATGATCAACCTGGGCTTGAGAACAATGCACTCATGCTTAATGAAGAGCATGTTATGTCTCTGGTCAAAAAATTAAAACACACTCAACTGGTTGTATCCAATATCTTTGTCAAAGTTTACCTTCTCAATGTTGAGCTTACCATTTGTAACCCTACCCCTTCCTGTGATGTAACCACTTGATTCCCCTCTAAAGGCAACTTGCCCTCCATTAATTTTATTAAACTTTTGAAGCAAAGAGCCATTGCATGTCATGTGCCTTGAATAACCACTATCAGTGATCCATACAATTCTCTTGGTCTTTAGTTGTTCCTGTACATGAAAAGAGATAGTTAGTTACATTTGTAAACCCAAGTCTTGCTAGTCTTGGGCTCATCAAGATGAACTAAAGATAGTTCAACAGTTATAGATCCTATATGCAAGCTTTGAGGATCCTTGGCTATTGTTGATGAAGAAACTTCAGTCACATGGCCTTCCTTCCTCTTCCACGTCATCTTTGGAAGATTAGACATGGCCTTAAAAACTTTGAAAGTTTTGATGACCTCAAAAGTTTTGTAGACTGAACATTTGGAAGCTTCTGCATCTACTTCAGCAGACTTTAGTGATTCAGAAGTATTCCTTTCTTCCGAGACCAAATTTGCTTCCGAAGATAGTTTCCACCTATCTTCTTCTTGTTCACCTTAGAGCTTCCGAATGAAAGTGATTTTCCTTCCAAAGCTATTTTCTTCTTCCTCTCAGAATTATTCTTCCTGTTTATATTGATGGTACTCTAAGAATTGTAAATGCAATCATTAGCAAAATGAGTTGTATCACCACACTTGATGTATTCAACAAGCATACTTTTGAGGGTATTCTTATTAGGAAAAGATTGAGCTTGATCTCTTTCCAATTCCTTCTTTATTTTCATAGATGATGCAGCAGGCTTTTCAGGGTGAAGCTTGCTATTGAAGCCGGATGATTCAGGCTGTGAAGTAGTAGTGCATGATGCGTGCGAATAGTATATATATTTTGATAAATGTTTTAGCACAAATTAAGTTTTAAATGGTTATTACTAATACTAAGCTACAAACAAAAAAGGCAAGTGTACTTGTGATGAGGTAATATAGTGTTGGTAAGAACTGAGTATCAATCCGTGAACACACTAGGCCTACTCAACAACCCTCATAATTGACGATCAGTTTTATGATTTAGAAAATGACCAGTTAAAAAAAATAACAATAAATAAAGATAGATTGAGCCTTTTTTGGTGATTCTTTTAATGAAGTAAGACTATTATCCTAATTTAGATTGCACTTATGTACCTGTGATGAGTTGGTGGTGTGGTTAAAGATATTGATTAATGTAACTATGTTAATGTTTATAAACATGAGCCAATGTGGATTTCTCGTCTGCTAGCTCTGTATTGACAACGACATCATCAGGAGTAACTTACAAAACTGAATCAATCAAAGTCACTAGTAATGTAGGTAGATCTCCTGTAACCTATTAACATATGATTTCTAAAAACATAACTTAATGTTAAAAAGAGAGTTGATCAGGTTCCTTTCTAACATACCATTAATTTTAAAAAACCATAACCATTACTGTAGATTTCTCAGACTAATAAAAGTGAACCCGCAAATGACCAAAGAGTTAAGGTGATATGATTTCTAATAACCATTTCTAGTTCATTAGCCATGGATTTGTTATGAACACTGGTTTTGCAAATAAAAGTTAGTTCATACGTGTTGGTCCATCAATTATCGAAGAACAGTGCTAATGATAAGAAATCACATTCAAACACCACTGAAATAAGTATCTAAACAATAATCTATCAAAACAGTTTCAAAATATAACCTTTTTAACTAAAGTAGAATCAAAACATCAACAACAAGGCTCAATGATAATGAAATTGATGATTCCAACTAAAATACACATAAGAACAGTAATGCGAAATGTAAATTCTTGGATTAGGGTTGTGCAAAACTTACTACAAAAGATTACAATGATTCATATATATAGCAGTCATAGATTTGCTGACAGTTTCACTGGGTAGCGAAACTGTCCTGACCGGATGCTTAGTTTCACCTGGCTGCGAAACACAGTTTCGCGGGGTGACCTAAGACAGCTGACTACCAGTGAAACTATAGTTTTGCTGGTAGTTTCTCTGGGTCAAAGCAAACTACTATAAAAGACAAACTAACTACCATTTACATACATAAAACAAACTAACATGGTTCCTATTACAAATAAACAAAATAAACTAACTAAGGTGAGTCCAACCTATACTTGATCTTCAATACTCCCCCTAGGTTGGACTTCATCAGCTTCATTGATTCTTCTCTTGAGCTCCAGCCTAGTCTTCTACTTGACCTTCATCCTCCTTGGCTTTCTCAGATGCTTCCTGTTCAGCTCCAGCCTCTTTCATAACATCATCTACATCTCTGTCAGACTCTTCTTCAGCATGTGCACTAGCTCAGTAATTGCTTTGTCAGATCCTGCACGTCTATTCTGGTCTCGTCCGCTTGAATCACTTTCTTGGTAAGCTCCCTGAACTCAGCTCTCACTCCTCGAGCTTTGTTAGCCACTCTCACGAATAGACTGGCTTCAGTCCTGGTTTCAACTCCAGCTCCCGCCTTTATGTGATTTTTCACATAAAATCTTTAGATCCTCATCTCCAAATAGAAAAACCTCCATTGTATCAAACAATCTAATCTCTTGATCACCTTTCAGTCTTATCACTGCTTCCCCAGTATTATTGTCATAAAACCATTTGACAAAATCTTATGGCATCGGGGGAAGAGGATTGGGCACTCGTACTCTATTTATAGTTTTGGCAGACTTCAATTTCAACACAATCTTGCCCTTCCCAGTGGCCCAATCCAGGTCTTTCTTAGACCTCCTTCTCTCAGGCTTCATGTAACCAAAGGCTTCAAAATTGTCATTTAGCCCCTTCTTTATCTCCTTTTCCAGCAACATAGCCCTTCCACTTGCATTCGCATCAATCAGAGAAATCTTAGCCAACTTCCTCAAATCCCACCTAGGCAAGGTCTTAAAAGCCTTGCTTTTATTCAGATAGTAAATCTTGTCTCCTCGCCTCTTAATCATAAATAATTTAAGCTCAGCATTGTACTTCCAGCTTATAATCCTTTTATCAACATCCTTCTTGCTAGCTCCTTGAATATTTTAGAACAAAGGAGTTATCTCCTCTGGTTCTTTTTCCTTTTCAAACCAGTCATCTTATGCAATCTCAATTACATCTCCCTCAGCCGATCCTCTTTGACTCACATAAGTTACCGGCCTTTCATCAACCTCATAATACTCTGGCTCAGAGCTATAATCGAGAAGTTGTTCATCATCCTCTTCCTCTTCATCAACTAGCCTCATGTCAGGCTCTTTCCCTTTTTCTTTATCACCCTTTTCCACACGCACCTCCTCTCCAGTCAAATCCTTCTCTATATCAAACCTCAGATTGAATTCATCCTCAGCTATTTTAATTCCTCCTACATCCACCTCTTTCTCAACACCACTAGCTCCAGCATCTACATCCATATCACCAGCACCTGTACCCATATCATCAGCACCAGCTTCATTGGTATCAACATCAAACCCTATATCTGCATCTCCACTCGGACCCTCTCCTACCATTGATGATCCTCCAACATTGAGGAATTCATATTTTGAGGTACCAATAAGATCATTCAGCTCTGCTTTAGTTCTTTGATTTGGCAGGCCGAACGCTGCTTTCTGTTCATTCAACTCTTTAAACAATGTCTTTATTAAATCATGTTGATCCACCACCATTTTCTTCAAACCTTCAATGACCACATCTTTTGCCTTCTCCATGATCTCTTGATTTATCAACTTTGTTTTGATCATGCTCAGCTCATTTGCCATTGATGCACTTACATTTCTGATCACATCTTGATCTAGCTCAGATCTGGCATCATTCCTACCCAGTTGTTCTGAGAAGGCCTGTTGCTTATGCTTTGTTCTCCTTTCTGACACATTTGCATGCTCACTCTCTTCAGCCCTTCTCTTACTTCTCCTTTCCTTCTGTACTCTAACCTCCTCAGCTACCTCCTCTATTTTTTCCTCAAAAACATGCTCCTTTTCTTTTGCATACCTTTTCTCTTCTTTATTGCTTCTTCTTGTTTTTCTCTGTTTTCCATTGCAGTTTTGTTTTCCGTCTCAATCAATCTCCTAATGTAATTCCACCTCTCAGCTGGATACATGTTTTCCCACAAATGAGTTATCTTGCCACTGAAATCTTGTCTAACTGCAGAACAGTCAACAAATATCCTTGTATTCATTTATGCCAGTCATTTGATTTCTCTGTGTATTGGCAAATTTAGAATCAGATCATCAACCAACATTTGGCCAAAACTCGGGTATAACAGCCATTTGTCTTTCTTTAGGGCCATGATGTTCTCAGTCATACAATCAAATAAAAGTTTTGCAATGTTGGCCTTTTGACCTCTACAGAAGATGATCATGGCCCTGGCCTAATGTATATTCAGCCCGTCTAATCCTCCTTTCCTATGATCTAGATACATAATAAAGACATGGGCTATATATCTCCATTCCTTTGATAGGAGAGACTTCTTAATTTCCTTCTTGGATCCAAAGGGTGGTCCTTCATACCCGATACTCCTGAATGCCTCTAGAACTTGGGCATCACATAGCACCACCTCTGGCCCATATACATCTTCCAAATGTAGTACTATGGCTATAGTTTCCATAGTGATAACTATGTCATGCCCTTCAATCTTAGCAAAAATACGTTTGGTACAGATCCAATGTCGTACTCTGCAGATCTCTAGAAATCTCTCACATGAAGCTCATAGATGGTAGGTATAAGTGAGATGGCATAATATATGGGAGATTGCCTCAACCATCTAATGCAGTCTCTAAATCCTACTGCATTAGGATTCCCGTCATCCAGACATGCCACGATGTTGAACTTGTCATCAAACTTTAAATTAGCCATATCAACTGAAATTGAAACATAAATGAGTTAGTTGATAAAAAATACACATAAAGAGACAAAACAAATTATACAAAATGAGAAAAAAATAAGATTTGGCTAGTTTCGATGGCGGTAAAACTGTAATTTCGCTGGGCGAAATAGTTAGTTTTGCTGTCGAGAAACCATAGACTCGCTGCTACAAAGGCATAGATTCGCTGCCACAAAGGCATAGATTTGCTGAGTCTTAGGCATTGAGTTATGTGTTTTAGTTGTTAATCAGTTTCGCTGACAACTAATTTTGTAGTTTCGCCTAAGAGAAACTATATTTCGCTATTAGTTTCGCTTAAGTTTAAACTCAGAAATCCATACCAAGCGACTCTATAGTTTCACTGAAATCTTCCCAGTGAAACTGTCACTCTGTGCTTGGACAGCACAACGTTGCAATTTCACTCGAAACTATGAACTTTCGTTCAGATTCGCTGAACTAGCTTGCACACCGAACGAAACTGCGACTTTTCAAATTCAGCGAATCAATTTTAGCTGTTCATTTATCCAAAACTAAACCGATTAAAGCATTGTACAAAGGTTGCCTGACAAACCTAAGCATAATTTGATCGTTTATTTCAACAAAACACGAACGAATCAAGATTTGCACATTAATCGCCGAGAGAAACTAGGGTTTGGGTATAATTGCACTTGTGAGACTCGGTTCTGATACTGTGCAATATATACTACCTAGTTTCACTGTTGGCGAAACTATAGTTTTGCCTTTATAGATGTGTTTCTCACAGTTGAGCGTGAGTGCTGGCGAATCTATAGTTTCACTCGGAGAAACTCATCGCGAAATTATAATTAACCCCATAGTTTCGCCTTTTTTTTTAAGTTTTGTAATTATACAAACATTTGTTAGAAATAACTTTCTCACCCCACAACTCCGACTTATAGACAAACAAATTACTAAACGATTTTAAATAGAAAAATGATATGAACTAATAAAATAAAATGAAATAAAATAAAATGTAATGAAAATAAAAGGATATTATTGCATCTTTTTCTTGAAGTATTTCTGAGAATCAAGGCTTGGCGAGATTGTTGATATGTTTGTCCGCTTAAACCCATGCCTTATTCTTTTCAACACATAATCTACAGCCGTCTTTATCATGTTTTGAGTTAATTTAAGGAACTCCAGAAACTTGTTCCCCACAGACATTTGACAAAGAACTCATCTCATCATCAAGGTTTATTGAGTGTAATCATTGATCATGCTTGAATAGTTTTGAATTGACACTGATGCATGCGTATGATAGCATGATCATTTGACGAGACACTTTACTATATAGACTCTATAACAGATGATGATAGCTCTAGGTCTATACTTTTGTATAACAGAGGAGATATTCATCTTATTCCAGATGATGAGAGCTTTAGGTCAATGCTTCCGCATAGCAGAGAAGATCATCTAAGCGTATTTATGAGAGCTTCAGATCAATGCTTTCGTATAGCAGAGAAGATCATCATTCCAGGTCAATGCTCACGCATAGCAGAAGAGATAAACAAGAATTTTATTTTTCAATTTGGGCTAAGGAATGGGGAAGATCTTAGACCCAACACAGACTATTAACAGACTCAAGACATTAATCAACCACTCTCAACCAAGTTTTGACGAGACTTGTATCTTTGTGTAGGCCAAGATATCATGAGAATAATCCCTATCACCGAGTTCTTGATCTTTAGTTTAGCTGCAAAATCATTGTTTACTTTATTTTCAGGCTGAGTCTACCATGTATATCCCAACACAAGTTGTTGACCTCTTTCTAACTTCTTTTTCTTGGGTTCCTCAGAGAACAAAATTAAAAATCTTTTTAGAAGTATATTCTCCCCCTAAATTTCTATTTACCTACATGGGAATAGAAATTTTTATTTTTCATATACATATGTATACTAAAATAAAAATAAAATAATAATAAAATAAGAAGAAATATGGGATATCAGAAGTTATGTGACAAATGTAAAATATAGAAAAGGTTATTTACGACTAACTGTACATTTCAGTAGGAAAAGAGTTTTTCAGAAAGATATTAGACCCAACATAGAGATCAGTTCATAAAATGAGGTTTATCAAATTTTTTTATGAAAAGATCCGCTCTTTGACTTTTTGTGTCGATTGTAATAATATCCATAAACCCTTTTTCTTGAGCATCTCGGATTGCATGAACCCTTGTTTTAATGTGCTTGGTTCGAGTGTGATGAATTGGATTTTTAGCAATTCCGATACCAGCTTCATTATCACAGAAGAGTGGTGTATGAAGAAAATTGATGTCATAATCCATCATCTGATATTGGATCCAAAGCACTTCCTAGCAATAGCTAGAGGCAGCAACATATTCAGCTTCACCTGTGGATAAAGATACAGTTGTCTGCTTTTCGCTTTGCCATGAAACAAGACAATCCCCTAGATACTAGCATCCACCGGTGACTGATTTCTTGTTCATCGTGTCACTAAGACCAACTCTCCCTATGTGTGAGAACTCTTAGGATTTAGCTAAAATCGCACGCCATCTCATGGGTTAGCCAAAATCGCACGCTACATGATCCACATGAGGTAGGCCAGCATCGCACGCTATATAGCACACAGTAAATACCACATCGCACGTATCGGAGCAGTTACCAAAACTGAACTACCATTGTGTCTATGTCCCCTTATGAGTTAGCCAAGATCGCACGCTATAACACACACACACAGTTGAGCTAACAACTCTCAATGAGTCGTGAACCTCCTTTCCTTCTACTTTCAAGCCAATCTTACTCTCATTCATCTGGATCCTGTCTCCTGCAATACCGGAGTACGCGACAAAGACCTCTTTCGAGTCTATTGCGACACAGAGTCGCTCACCTCATACATTTGCTTGCAAGTCTTTATTACTCTCATTCATTATTAATGCATGCATTCATTCATCATGTCCCTCTTTCATTATCTTTCACTTTACGTTACATAATACTTTCATTACATTTATTAATCATAACACGTAAGTCACGGGAAAGATAAACATACATCGAAACAATGAACATCGACATTTAACATTCATCAGTCATCACCATCATACAGGGCTACATCATACTTAACATACATACATCATGCATAACATGCAACACTATCATCATCATGCCCAACATCACTTCTAAGCTCCCCACGATCATCTTACGTGTACCTACGGGAACTTCCACGTCAAAACTTACATCTGCACGCCCCACGGAAGTCCGTAATCAAACTATGCTTCCCTTCGGGTGCAATAGCCCTAATTGGGCATATGGACACCCCTCAGTCGCATGGCCTCCATGCGACTGATCACCATACGATTGGACCTATGCGGATGAGCACCCATGCGGATGAACACCCAATCGTGCGCATGGACTCTCTATCATGCGAATGTACTCTCAGTCGTGCGAATGGACACTATGCGAATGGACCTTATGCAAATGGACACCTATACGACTGGACCCTCAGTCGCATGACCTCCATGCGACTGGCCCTATTCATGCGGATGGATCCTCAATCGTGCGATTGGACACTATACGAATGGACTCCTATGCGACTGAGCTCTCAGTCGTGCGATTGGACAACAATGCGACTGAGCTCCTATGCGACTGGGCTCTTAGACATATGACCTGTCATGCAACTGGACCCCCAGTCGTGCTATTGAACCTCAGTCATACGATTGAACTCCAGTCGCCCCTCAGTCGGCCGATTGGCCCTCTAGTCGCGTAGCCCTAACTGCGCGCAGACTGCAGTTCATCCCGAACTGCAGTCGTGATTTTCGGCCTCCAAACCTGTCCAAACTCATTCTAAGCCCAAATCAACCCTCATAATCCTTAGGAAAGCATACTATGACACCATTCAAGCACACACACGCCCGAAATCACATTTTAAACACACTATGCACAATCACACCCAAATGGGTCAAACACACACATTTTCAAAAATGGGTTTCAATGTGTTCCATCCCTAAAATCATTTGAAAACAAGTAAAATATGGGTCCTAGAACTCACACAAACCAGAAGAAGATGAAGAGCTTCGTTTGGACTTGCTACACGACGAATTTCGAGCCCGAATCACCCCTTTTCTCTTCTTTTTCTCTTCTTCCTCTCTTCTTTCTCTCTTCTCTTCTTTTCTTTTGCTAAAAGTGTGGGTGTGGGGAGAGGGTAAGGGCTGCCCTCTCCCTTAAATACTACGGTCCAGTCGCGTGACTTCCATGCGTATGGACACTCCAGTCGCGTGACTTCTCAAACAAAATTTACGGGTGTTACACCGAGGTCACATGCTTCAATTGTTGAGAAAAGGGGCACTTCAAACGTGAGTGCATAAAGCCTAAAAAGACTGGGAATGGAAATCCTTTTTCTACATTCAACCGTCAAGACAAAGAGAAGGCTGGAGCATCATCAAGTAAAGAATCTAAGGCTTTGGTTGCTCAGGGAGATGAAGGACAAGACTAGTCCTTCTGATTTGTATCTGAGGGAGAATCAAATGTTGCATTACTTGATACCTTGGATGATGGATCTACAAGTGAAGGAGACATTATAGCTGAGCATGCACGTTCAGATATCGAAGAAGCTATGGATGTCGTTGATCATCTGGTTGAAGAAGAGCTAAGTGCTGCAAACTCAGAATCTCCAGTTACTAAAGAATCTGACACTGCATTAGTGGCTGATTCGTCTAGTTCTGCACAGGCATACTCTAAAGACGAATTATTTGAGAAACATGTTTGTGCTGAATATAATAAATTTAGAGAAAGCATTGATTTAAAATTTTTTAGGTTATTAGAACACAGTGATAATCTAGTAAATGATTTACAACTTTGCACTGAAGCAAATCGTGTTTTAAAACAAAATGAGTGTAGCTTCAAAGAAAAGTTAGAACTTTTAGGGAAACAACTAAGGGAAACCGAAGTTGAATCTTTAAAACAAAAACTAACCACTTTGGAAGAAACTAAAAAGGAAAAAGCAGTTTTGCAAGTCGAAGTTGAATCTTTAAAACAAAAACTACACAGTTTAGCAAGTTCATCTCACATGGTTCAAAACTTAGTGAAAGAACGAAATGGCGGGGAAGGACTGGAATATAAGGTAGTACCGCCACCACATGCAATCCTTTTAAATACTAAATATAGACCAATCAATAATAACCCTGTAAAGGATCATGTGGTGTCTACTCCTCTTGTTAGTGATCTAGATTCTACGGGTAAACCTGTGAAGTCTGTCACTGGATAGAAGGCTACTACTTCAGGATCAAAAGATAAGATGCCTGTTGAGGATTTGGATGATAAAATTAAAAGGGTTAACTTAGGGTCAGGTTCACAAACGTCTATTTCAGAACCTAAATAGTCTAAATCAATGAACCCTAAACGCGTAAATCATCAAAATCCTAATAAAATGAAAGCAAAAGATGTTCAAAATGTCAAAACAATTAAGTTTGTTAAAAAAGGTGAAACATCTAAAAAGGAAGGGAAACTACCCAGCCCCCGACCAAACTCAACCCCACATCAAAACTTTCCTCAAACTGTCGAAGGGAGATCCTACTACAGTTATGGAAAACGAGGACATATTTCTCCAAATTGTCCTTACTATTAGACACCTAAAAAAATTGAACTTTTTGATGAAAAACCAAGATTTTTTTAAAATAGATCTAATACTCCTCCAAAACACTCAAGTCAACACAGACAAGCTCAAAGCGTAGCTGTGTTGCATAAGGCTAAACCTAGGACTATTAGTGAACCAAAAGTTCATACGATAAGCTAGTCACCTGTTTACCACAAACAGGCCTTACACAAAACTGGTTTATGGAAAGAAAAATCAAGTAATGTGTCTGATAGTGAGGACAAGAAGAAAAAAAGATTTTTCCTCATCCTCTGAAGGTCAATGGGTTTAGTTCATGATGTGTGATACTTCTGGGACACCCAAGCCAGTTAAGGCTTGCGTCCCAAACCTAAACTAATCATTTCTTTTGTATGTGCAGGGTGGCACATGACCGGGATTTCGTCCCTCCTTTTCAACGTCAAGCAAATTAAAGGGGGACACGTATCATTCGCTGGGAATAAAGGAGGTTACATCACCGCACAAGGCGATGTGGGAAACGAGAAGGTAAAGTTTGTCAAGGCAAACTACATTCAACAATTGCAAAACAACTTGATTTCAGTCTCCTAAATTTGTGATAAGGGCTTTAAGGTCGTATTTGACAATAAGAAATGTTACATACTAAAGAAGGAGTATGTCATCGAGGAGGATAAAGTTCTAATGTCGGCTTCAAGATATAACGACCTGTATGTCTTGGACCTATTAAAAGCCTCCATAACTGAGTCTACTGCTCAGTGCTTCTTGTCAAAAGCAACAGAAAGAGATTCAGTTTCCTGGCACAGGAGAATGGGACACATCAATCCTAGGAAGATGAATCATTTGCTTCAAAATGATCTAGTGCATGGAGTTAATGTCAAGAACTTCCAGCTTCTGGACTTCTGCATAGCATGCAAGAAAGGGAAACGGACAAAAAAGTCTCACAAGTCAAAGAAAGTTCATTCTATCGAGATTCCTCTTGAGCTTCTACATATGCATCTGTTTGGCCTAGTCAGCACAAAGAGCATTGCTGGAGATTGGTACTACTTTGTGGTGACGGATGATTACTCAAGATTCTCTTAGGTGATGTTTCTGAAAGCAAAGTCAGAGACATTTGAATCCTTCAAACATCTAGTTACCACATTGGTGTCACTCTACAAGCTAAAAGTAAGGAAAATACGTTCAGACAACGGGACAGAATTCAAGAATCAATGGATGGAGGCATTCTGTTAAGAGAAAGGGATTGTTCATCAATTTACTTCTGCTTACACTCCTCAGATGAATGGCGTTGCTGAACGGAAGAATAGGAGCTTGATAGAAACAGTAAGGACTATGCTAGCTAACTCAAAACTGCTAGTTCAATTCTGGAACGAGGCAGTGGCTAATGCATGTTATACTCTAAATCGGGTCTTAGTGGTCCAACATCATGGAAAAACTTGTTATGAGTTGCTCCAACAACGTAAACCCAACTTAGAGTACCTGGAACCATTTGACACACCCTGCATGCTGCTAAAGAAAAATCAGACTGGGAAGTTCTGTGAGAAGGCAGAAGAAGGTATCTTCCTTGGATACAGTATACCGGACAAAAGGGTTTACAATAACTCAACTGGCCAGGTAGAAGTGTGGTGCAATGTTGATGTACAAAGATACACCATCCCCCTTGCGGGAAAAAGGACCTTCCTTTTTCTTCGACTATGATGGATTTTTAAATCCTTTAATCTACTCCTTCCCATTCTGATGATGAGTTAGCTGCTCAAATGATGTACAATTTTCTGAACACTCCTACATGAGACTTGATATCATCGGTTTCATTAGAAGATACTTCTATCCCTTCAGGGGGAGAGCTTGAGGTAAGAGATTCTTCCTCTGATGATAAGGATGCTGAAACTGAGAGTGCAAATCAGGAGGAGCAGGTTCCCACTACTGAAAGTACACCAACATCTGATCATGATGCAACTGGAACTTCTGAACCCCATACTCCAACAGCCACAGAAACTGAACCTGGGATTCAGAATCTGGATAATGAAGTAGCAATACCCACCACTCTCGGAACTCGAGTTAATACGCATCATCCCCTGGACAACATCATCGGGGATATTCTATTGGGAGTTCAGACAAAAAATCAGCTATACTCAGCTGATTATGCGGTAGTCATGGAAAAGGGATATCTACACGATTGTGCTTATCGATGTTTCATGTCTCAAGTTGAGCCAAAGTATGTAAGCGAGGCTTTAAAAGATAAGGCATGGGTAAGTGCTATGCAAGAAGAACTCCTTCAGTTCAAGAAGTTAGGAGTCTGGACTCTTATGGACAGACCAAAAGGTGCAAAGGTGGTTGGCACTAAATGGGTTCTTAGGTGTAAGAAGGATGACCAAGGGCTCATAATCAGAAACAAAGCTAGGCTTGTAGTTCAAGGGTTCAGGCAAGTCGAAGGAGTTGACTACAATGAAGTGTTTGCACCAGTGGCAAGGATGGAAGCAATTAGAATCTTCCTAGCCTATGCATCCTTTATGCAGATTAAAGTTTATCAATTGGATGTGAAAAGTGCATTCCTTTATGGTGAGATCCGTGAAACAGTGTACGTCAGTCAACCTGAAGGATTTGAGGATCCTTATCATCGGGATAGAGTTTATAAACTAGACAAGGCTTTGTACGGGATCCATCAAGCCCCTCGAGCCTGGTATAAGAAACTCTCCACTCATCTGCTGAAACATGGCTTTCGCAGAGGTGTAATTGACTGCACGTTGTTCATCAAGGAAAAAGACGGTGATTTACTACTGGAGCAGATATACGTGGATGACATAATCTTTGGTTCCAACAACGAAGCATTATGTAAAGAATTCGAATCAGTGATGAAAGCCGAGTTTGAAATGAGTGACATGGGAGAGATGAAGTTCTTTCTTGGTTTACAGGTAGATCAGACAACAAATGGAATCTTCCTACATCAGACTAAATATGTTGGAGATATCCTTAGTCGGTTCAACATGGAGAATGCAACAGTTGCAGGTACTCCACTTGCCACGAACCATGATGTGGCACCCGATGAAAATGGTGATCTGGTTGATGCCTCTTTGTATCGAGAAATGATCGGGTCTCTCATGTACCTCATAGCTTTCCTGATATTATGTATGCCACGTGTCTTTGTTCCAGATATCAGGCAAAACCTAAAGTGAATCATCTAATTAGGGTAAAAAGGATCTTTCGTTATCTGAATGGTACTCCAACACTTGGGTTGTGGTATCCTCATGATGATGACTTTGAGCTTACAGTGTATAGTGATTCGGATTACGCTGGTTGCAAGATGAATTACAAGTTAACATCTGTGGGATGTCAGTTCTTTGGAAGACGATTAGTCACCCGACAGTGTAAGAAGCAGACGTTGGTTGCTCTATTGACATGTGAAGCCAAATACGTTGCCGCTGCAAGT
Organism: Flaveria floridana; assembly: GCA_018326465.1. Lineage (NCBI taxonomy): Eukaryota > Viridiplantae > Streptophyta > Magnoliopsida > Asterales > Asteraceae > Flaveria > Flaveria floridana. The sequence continues at coordinate 15,233 of BJCO01737654.1, forward strand.
TGCTGTTCTCAAATCATTTGGATTCAACAGCAAATGCGAGACTATGGTTTGCAATTTTCTAACACCCCTATTTTTGTTGATAATTCTACTGCTATTGCTATCACTAAAAATCCGATCCAACACCCAAAGACTAAACATATCGGTATTAAATATCACTTTATACGTGACTGTTTTGAAAAGCAATTAATCGATGTTGTTAAAATTAATAGGGATTTTCAACGCGCCGACCTCTACACAAAAGCGTTTGATAAATCTCGGTTTTTATATCTCTTAGAGGTCAATGGCGTTAAAAAGAAAAGTGATATGATTCCAGAAGCATCGAGTTCTTAGTCCGTCTTTATGTTTTGTTTTACTTTTTTAATCGTTTCTTTATTTTATTTTCCTGTCTTTAAAAATCCAAAAACACAAATGTAAGGCCTCGTTTCCCGGGCACCTTACGGTTGGTCATTCATTGCACTACAATATATATTAAGTAAAATAACACAGCGGAAGATTTCGGTTTTAGAATTTTAGGGGGAAAATAGTTTTAGTTTCAGTAGTTAGTATTTAATTACTCAAAAAAAAAAGGGGCGAACAGATAAGCTAAAAACCAAAGGCATCAAATCTATGAAATCGATTCAACTTAATGGAAAATGATAGTACACAGGCATCGAATTGTTTGGGACACCAAAAGATTTAAAATGTTCTAAAATGTTATATTCAAAGCAACAGAAATTTTTAAGTCTAAGAAGTCACAGCCTAATGAGTGGAAATATGATAATAAGCTAGTCTGCTACTGTGGTTACATAGAGAAAGTAGATCTAGGGGTTGCTAGTCCATCATATGAGGTGTTCGTAGATTCAACACAATAGACAAGTAGACTTCATTGGTGAACAACTTTAAAACTAAACCGTTCAACAAGCTGTGGGCTTCCATCTTATCTCTGGTTGATGCAATCAACTTATTTCCAATAAGGGGTGAAGAGCAAAATGAATGTCATAAATGTGTGCGGACGACCATAAAAATAAGCAAAATGAAAAAATATGAAACGCAATCAAGCTAATAACAATTGTCGTTGGTGCGTTATATGTATAATAAAATTGCTCTAACTAGAAGATAGGTTGTGCACCTCTCTGTTGTGCGATGGCTTTGACCTGAGGATAAGCACAATCTAAATATTCTAGAATTTATTGTTGTTTGCGCCTCTCTGTTGTGCGATGGCACTGACCTGAGGCTTGGCATCTCTTTGAAAGCTCCTAGAATAGTTTCTTCTTGTCAAAACCCATAGACCGCTTAAAAATCTCCTAAGGAAAGTTGATTACCATATAAGTGTGGGATCCACAAATGCTGGTTGAAATAATAAACCTAAATAATCACCAATGTATGTCAAAAATCTGTGTATGGATTTAGGTGGACAAATATACTGACAATCATCGTGGTAGCATTCCCCGATGGTCAAAATCAATGTGTACTATATAACAGCTCCAGCATGATTTTCTGTTAGTGCTCTTGACTCTTAGATGAATAAGATTCTGTGATCGGTAAATATAACTTTCTTTGTATTTACATAAATATAAAAGGTCCCAAATAATTATGTTTATGCCTGTATGATTCCATAAGAATCTTTCTAGATAAGATGAGAATGCTTGAAACTATTCTGCTCAGGGGGAGAACTCGTTTAAGGAAAGTTAAAATGTTTTCAACCCACCTCACATGAAAAATACAAAAAGATTGTCTTAATTCAGTTTGTTTAAATTTTTCTTAGTTTTAGTTATGTCTGTATCGAGTCGTCGTCGGACTATGTAACAAGAGGAAATCTGTGAATGTCACAAATTGAACCTAACGTTAATCTGATAAAAGCCTGTTTCTGGAATGTTAAAAGGATCACGTCTGAGGTGATCATAAGGTCGTAAAGTTAAAAGGATCACGTCTGAGGTGATCAAATGGTTTTCAAGTAAAAGGATCATGTCTGAGGTGATCAAACAATTTTGATTAAAAGGATCACGTTTGAGGTGATCAAAAGTTTTCAGTTAAAAGGATCATGTCTGAGATGATCAATGGTCATAATGTCATATATAAAATTCAAGTTTTT
>BJCO01737660.1:0-16792 GCA_018326465.1 Flaveria floridana
CTATTTTCATCATTCTTCTTGTGTGACACATCATTGTCACTTCAGTTTTTCTTATTTTACCCAGTTTTTTTCCTGTTGTACATGATGTCATCCTAGTTACAAAGAATGGACCAACTCTAGTTAATCGCATTCATGTACGTGTGTACGCGTATGCGTACATGCTTACGCGCGCTAGGTTTTGCGGTTCGCATCCGAGTGGGGACTCAAAACAACAAAAACTGTTTTCCACATTCCCCCGTTTCCCTTAAAATAAGTTTCAAATGACATTATCCACTAAAACCCGGTGAATATTCACCGGGTTGTAACACCTAGGAACTAACGACACTTTATTTATGTCTGGCTCCGATTTTTTCCAAGATTTCCCTAGTTTTTTCAAGACTTCACTCCGTCTACCCTAATAACAATTTTACTGTTACTCCAAGTCTCACCATCTTTGTCTTTATGGTCATATCCATAACCTTTATATAAACTATTTTAACAATATTTTGTAAGGGTTTTAGTTTTTTCAGAAACTAAAGTTAAAATAAATTTATATATTACTAATTACCAACTTTATTAAGCTTAAAGAGTTATACAATATGCATAATAAGTTGTACTTATTTTTGTCTCCTTTTCTAATCCTTACATTTTTTCTTATCTTAATATAATACTTTTATAATTTTACAATTTGGTCCCATATTTGTATACTTTCAATTTTGGTCTCTTATATTATTCATATTTTATAAATTTTTTATTTTAAGGTTCGGTTTAAAGTTTGCCAGTTAACCCACTGTAACGATGTGTGGTTCAATGTTTTTACCCTTATATTTTTCCAGTTTAACGACACCGTCGTAACATACTGATTCTAGATCGACTTACTTATTGTTTAATATGTTTTACGTTCCCCTACGTTGTTTAATATTTTTACACCGACTTTTCGTTCGTTTTTATTTTTTCACGACGAGCTTTTTGGATGTTAGTGATCACTGACGGTGATGTCATTTGTGCTACTTGATATGATTTTACGCACCCGCTGCAAGGCAGATGCTTAAGACTAGTTTAGGATATATACAAACACTCTAAAAGAATAAACCTTCTAATATATTTACAAACCTTTTGTTCTTATTTTTTGACTTGTTCAATAAAAAAATTCTATAAACAACGATAAAAAATAAAATCGCATCCATTTTTCCTTACAAATAAATTTAATCATCATAGAAGATAGATATTTATTTATTTAAAAGCTAAAATGTTTATAGAGGTTATTATTCCAGCGAAACAATAACCTATATATAATTTAATAATTAACGATCGCTATGAAGTCATCGTGGGCCTCTAACGACTGAGGGAAATGACGGGCCAACAATGATGATGATGTTGCAATGACCACGTTATTTAAATTGAAAATAACAGTCAATCGCAATATTCAGTTATAAAAACCCAAAAATAAAACAATAAATTAACAGAATTATATAAATCATATCATTTACTGAAGTAAAGAAGATTACATAATAACAACCGACTAAGAATATAAATAATAATTCTTTTAAGGACGTTTTGGAAACCCTTGCACTTGCTTTTCATGTTATTATATTGGACATTATGCACACACATATAATGATGAACATTAAATACATGTCAAGATTTTTAAAAAACTTAATCAATAAGTTTAAGTATATGATCATGAAGTAATTAACATTATATCTTAGATAGCACATCTTTAATAATGTATATTTATTAATCAACACACAAACTGGATTCATCCAACATTTTTAACTAACCTAAGGATCCATGCAATGTGGTTCAATTTTCATGTTGAAATACTCATAATCTAACACTTCAAATGTTATTCTATTGATACATTCAATTACTCATTTGATTTTGGTTTATCGTCATTATTGATCAAACTAGCCTTTAGTGACGGTTTTCTTCATCCGCCTTCTAGTTGGATGGGTTATAACATTTTTATATATTGTTTGTGATGTTTACATAGTTTAGTTTACTTTAAACTTATAAATTATAACTAGTTAATATAAAGAATGAGAGAGGTACAAAAATTTTAAAAATGTGAATAGACAAAATTATCCTTAATAGGACGAAAATTTGATAAAGACATAAAGCAATTAATTTTGTTTAAACAAAGCATAAAAAGAATCTTCAATTAACCCGTACTAAATTAACATTATAAAATGAGTTAAACCAAAAAATTAATTACCAATGTCATAGTCAACACTTCAACTTAAATAATGTTCGATGCTTAACGAAATCTTAAAAAATTTATTTTTTAAATGCAAACCCTCATTAGATCCTTTGAATTTGATCTCGATTTCTAACTTCTAAGCTACTCATTTAAATATTTCTACCAATTGTAACCCTTTTTCTACTTATATATAATATATTCATCCTAAAACCCACTCTTTTGTGTCTTGATTTAGCAATAGCCGTCGTCTCTCTGAAAAATTTTACCATCTTTTGATCTGGGTTCGATTAATTTCACCTGACTTAGTGGGTTTTGAAATTAAAAAGATTTTGTTTGCACATTTTGGGGGTTTCTTGAAATTGTTCTTCTGCAACAATGGAGGAGAAATACGAGCCATTGAAGGAGCTTGGTTCTGGGAATTTTGGAGTTGCAAGATTGGTTAGAGATAAGAAGACTAAAGAACTGTTTGCTGTCAAATACATTGAAAGAGGGAAAAAGGTATAAAAGTTACATTTTTGAAGCTAATTTGATGGATTGATTGAAATTGTTTTGATTTTTAGCTGCTTTTGTTTTAATTTGTTGATGGGTTTGTTTGAATTTGTCTTTCATGTTTTATGGTTATGATTATGTTGCAGATCAAACATTGATCAAGAACAATTTGTTTTTCTTGATTGTGTTTTGTGGTTTTTAAGAGATTGACATTGTTGAGTAAACCCTCTTTGTGATTAGGTTTTAAAAAGTACAAGCTTCGATTTTGGTTTTAGTTAATATAACTATGTAAGTATCTGTGAAGGTTGATAAAAATAGAAACTTTTTTATGGACTAGGGTTTGACTGTCCTCAAGTCAACCAAATATCAAGATGAGCTTTCTTCCTTGAGCAAACATTATGCAAAAACGTTAAATCATTACATTGATCTTAATAGGTTTCTTATTAATGATTTGAAAGCCCATTTTAGACATTGTTAACCTGGAGATGATTAAGTGAAAGATATAGGAAATTTGGTATATATGTCTAAAGATCAAGTTTTAAGATCACGAGTAGGTTAAAGTTGATTTTGTACATCTGAATGCACTTCAATAGAAGCTTTTGACTGCTTATTTCATTTTCGTGTTGCAGATTGATGAAAATGTTCAAAGGGAAATTATTAATCACAGGTCATTACGGCATCCAAACATCGTGAGGTTCAAGGAGGTAACTTAGAGCTTTTAACCTTTTCAAAGCATTGAAAATTAAAACTAGTAACATAATGACATGAAAATCAAGTTTCTGAATTTCCACATTTCAGATAAAAGACTTCTTGTTGTATCTCAGGGTTTTTTTATTTTTATCATTTTGAGATGTGAATTCACTCCTTTGACATTCAAATTCCAATGTTGCAGGTCTTGTTGACTCCAACGCATTTGGCTATTGTCATGGAATATGCAGCTGGTGGTGAACTCTTTAGTAAAATCACCAGTGCTGGCAGATTCAGTGAAGATGAAGTACACAATTTTTTTTAAGTTCATTATCTTTAGTTTATATTAAATTTCTAGAACTCTAAGCTGGCTTTCTCTTACAGGCTCGGTTTTTCTTCCAACAACTTATATCTGGAGTCAGCTACTGTCATTCGATGGTGAGAAACATAGTATCTTTATAACAATATGAATAATTATGCATTCTGTGTCTTACATTATTGTTTCTTGATTTCAGGAAATTTGTCATAGAGATCTGAAACTAGAGAACACTCTTCTAGACGGGAGCCCAAGCCCACGTCTTAAAATATGTGATTTTGGTTATTCAAAGGTTTAGTAATACTCAAAAGGACATCTTTTTAATAAAAAATTGCATCCTTAAATATTTCCTATTTTTCAGTTACTTATTTCATTGTTGTGTTTTGTGCAGTCTGGTTTATTGCATTCTCAACCAAAATCTACTGTTGGCACACCAGCTTACATTGCCCCTGAGGTTCTATCCCGAAAGGAATATGATGGAAAGGTATTTTTGTTTTGAGTAGTTAGATACGATTTTAGTTTAACAAAAGTAAAATTTTGTGTGTAATAAATTATTAAATCTTGTTTGTTTTAGATTGCAGATGTTTGGTCATGTGGGGTGACTCTGTATGTTATGTTGGTTGGAGCCTACCCTTTTGAGGATCCTGAAGATCCTCGCAATTTCCGTAAAACGATCGGGGTGAGTTCTCTTTGACTTTCAGGTCAATTCCATACTTTTAGATTTCAATATTGTAACGGAAGTAAAAGTAATTTCATACTGAACAAATAACTCCTGTTTGATTGATGTTTTGTGATTTAAACTGTTTATTACAGTTTTCCTGAAAATCCAAATGTTCTTACTAGAATTTGAAATTTGGAGACTCACATTTGACCTGAAAAGTCAAACAAAGAATTTTGATCTTAATACGATAAAATCATTGTTCTTGGCAGAGAATCGTGAGCGTTCAGTACTCGATACCGGATTATGTGCGTGTTTCTGCTGATTGTAGACATCTTCTTTCACGTATCTTTGTTGCAAATCCCTCCAAGGTGCTTCCTCTGTCCACAATATGTTTCTCTTGATGTATCATTAGAATGTCACTATTATTTTTAATCAAGATTTGCAGAAACTCAAACAACTTATCAATTGATTATTACATCTGATTATATGGTTTTGACAATTCATATATAAGATAATCACTTCATATTGAGTATTTGAATTGTTGTTTAAGAGGATCACAATAGAGGAAATCAAGAAACATCCATGGTTCCTGAAGAACATGCCGAAAGAGTTGGTTGAAGGTGAGAAAACAAACTATGAGGATGCAACCCGTGACAAATCATTGCAAAGCATTGACGAAATTAACCGAATCATACAAGAGGCAAAAGTTCCTGGGGAAGGCGGCTCCATCACCACCACTGGACCGCTGACAGACATTGGCGGATCAGTAGATCCTGATGACGAGGATTTCGATTTGGAGAATGAAATTGATGAGAGTGGGGACTATTCAGGCCAAATATGAGGTTCTTCTCGTTGACCAGTATGTGTTTTCAAATGTACCAAGTTTATGTAGTGTTGTATTTGTCTTCGGTCCGGACATTACATGATCATATAGTTGAATGTAATAATAATAATAATAATATGGGGAAATAAGTTGAGACTTTGAACTTTTGAGTTATGATGTTGTTTGAATGTTTGGCATTGTGTATTGGAAACTATTACGTGATTATTTTATTTCAGTTATTAAGTTCATTATCAAAGTAGTCAAATATCTGGTATTAAGATTGAAAATTATTAATACAAGAATCTTCATAGTCGGCATGACTTACGATGGTTCTTTAATAGTGCAAGGTGAACTTCATTGCCTTGTCAAAACGATTCAAGTGGATGTATGCATGAAATACACTATAAGGCTCGTTAGTCGTCATTGTAAGGAGTGATGTATTCATATGTCCATACCATGAAAGTATTTGTTATAAAAGTTATAAGAGTAATAATTTAAAACTCTTTTATTAACAGATATGTAATCTTTTAAGTTATAAAATATAATAAAAAACAATAATCTTAAACTACTTAACAAAAAGAGGAAATGTCTCTTGAAGGAGATAGAATACATTCATTTGTCATTAGAAATTTCAAGCTATTTATCTACCTTTAGAAGAATACATAAATTTTTAGAAAAATATAATAAATTGAAAGAAAAAACAAAAAAAAAAGTTTACATTTTACTGTTTTAGGCATACGTTTAGCCTTCTAGCCTTTTAGGGCATAGAGGCACATGGGGGATTTAGCCATTAGAAGGATCAAAGTTGCTATCTTGAAACAAATGTCATGAGGGGCTGATCAAACTCCATTGACCCACAAGCCAATGATCGCAATAATCGTGCAAATTTGACCAAACAGTAGTCAAACACACCCAAAATCGTGCATTGATTCCTTTTCTTCCTGAATATCAATTATGTTTTTGAATCAGAATCATCCATGCCTCTGCATGTACTCACCAACTTCCCTAAATTCAAATGTATGTGTGTATGTATATGTTATATGAACTGCATAGTTGACGATATACCCAAAATCAATTGCAATCTTGAATCTTTACTGGGTTTTGTAAATCAATTGGGGTTTTTTTCTTGATTCTGTTCACCACTGATCAAACCCTAATGGGTCGGAGGCATATTGACTCTGAACTAATGCGTCGTGTTCCATTGATGATTCTCTTGATGGGTCTTTTTGCTTGTTCGCTTATGTATATGTTCTTTACTATGATTTCGAGACCCAATCAAGACACCAAATTTTCATCAGTTTCAGAAGAAACTGAGGGTGGGTGTTGTAGAGGGATTGAAAGCTTTGAGTTGTGGGGTGCTGCTGTGAAGTGGGGTTCAGATTTCAAGTTTAGTTCGTCAGTTGAGTGTTGTAATGCTTGTAAGGCGATGTGTAATGGTAAAGATGGGCCTTGTTTGTGTGATTCTTGGGTGTTCTGTGGCAATCGCGAAAGGTGTGGGTCGAAATTTGGTGAGGTGAGCTGTAATTTTGAGCTTTTGATATTTGGTTTGTTGAGTATTGAGATTATTGTGCTGTTAAATTTTGTTTTGGCATTCTGTTAGTATTAAAAACTCGAAATTCGAAACTGAACTCGATTATATTAGACCCTATTAAGATTTAGTGTGAGTTGCTGAATTTGGTTATTGTTTAGCAGCCCTTGTACTGATTCATTTTTTGTCTAAAGTTAAGATTTTGTGTCTAGGTTTCCATAAGTCAAGGATTAGTGTCTTTAGGAACTCAAGAATCTAAGAATACAAGCCAACCCCCTGGGCCCCGGGCACGTGCGAAAACCATTAGATATTAAGTTCTCTTTTGCTTTCTGTGTGAGATTGTGTGTGATTACAGATGATAATACATGTTGGTTAGGATAAGTATGATAAATACACCCATTCATCGATTGGACTCCCATATGCATACCTCTTTGAAAGTGACTTATGTTTGCTTGGTACAGTGTTGGCTGAAGAAACAAAAGGATCCTTTGGCTCCTGATTGGCAAGAAGCAGGAGACAACACCATCTGGACTTCTGGCCTTGTTTTTGGTAAAGGCGAGGTAATCTAACATAATGTAATCCTTCTAGTCAAATAACACCGGCTAATGTATATAATGGCTCGTGGAAACGGCTATCTTTCTTACTCCTTATGCTTGTGTTTATACCTCTGTTAAGTGTTAACACATACTTGTACATGATAGCTCTTTTTATAAATACCATCTGCTTAATGGCCTCATCATTTCAGCCTGCACAGTTACTTTGCGTTTAAGCACTGATATGCCATGAATCTTTTTGCTACAACTACAAAACTCAAAAATTCAGGGTCTTTGACTGTCGAGGTCAAAATTTTGAGCTCACGAAATCAAAATTTATAAATATATTTTACTTCTTGGTGGCAAAAATGTTTCCACACGTAGCATTATGTTTAAGTTTAATGTGGTTAATGGTTATCAGTCATTTTATGAAAATTTGAAGAATTCAAGTCAACATTGAATTTAAAAGGCAGCCTGTTTGACCTCCAAGTCAAATGTGTTTTGACATATTGTTACCAATGATATACTATATACCAATGCCATTAAAATTTACATCTGTACCTTTCATTTCAGGCACACATGCATCTTGATACAGATTTGATTGTTTGTGCATCTTGTTTGGCTCTGGTTTATGTGATAACAAAAACATGCTGATTGTATCTTTTCATCATTTTCCTCATTGCAGGCCATTGTGAAGATGGAAACGAAATATGGTACACTTCACATAAAAGTAAGTGGAAACTGTAAAATCTATGCAATTTTTTCATTCCATGTGAGCTATTATTGATGCCTCTGACTTTTGAGGTAAAAGTTGGTACTTCTCAAATACACATTTTATTGTGAATTCAACTCCAATGGTAATGCTTATGAGTTATGAGCTATAATTTAGTTCTGTTTAAACTTTTCTAGAAATTTATGAGAAAATCATATCAAATTTGTAGTAAAAACATTGGAACATTTGACTTCAAGATTAAAATGTATCCTGTGAAGTCGAATTGGATAAGTGATTTATATTGGGTTGATACTCTATAAAAGGAAGCAATAGATGGAATCTGTGTTCTACAATCTATTGTTGCAGTTTGTCATTTTCATTTTTCCTTTACATTATGCAAAAAATCCTTGGTTTCATGCAGCTTCTCCCCGAATGTGCCCCTCGTTCATTCATGTACATTCTTCAGTTGTTGACCACACGTCATTGTGTTGGTTGCCAGTTTTATCGGGCCGAAGGCCGTGGTCAATCTTGGGATACAAAAGGAAATCACATGAACTCGGTAAGTAATAATAAAATAAGAAAATTGCCAAAGCGGCCAATTTTAGATTGTTAAACCTGTATGCTTATGTCAGACAATTTCACGTACATAGCATGAGATACACAAATCTTTGGTCGGAGTATCTACTTTTACTCGTCTAAACTCTAAATTTTGTTCATTCTATACGCAAACGATAATAACATTACATAAATGAATCTATACGTGGATTATAAAACATACATGAATCTCTATGTGATATGGTGTAGTGTACTAGTGTGTCACATTACTTTAAGCCATTATTTTTGGGGAAAAAGTTTGTTACACGAGTAAAAGTAGATATGCAACTCTTAGTCGCAAATCTCATGGCTAAATGAGTTATTTGTTTCTGACATTGCTATGCAGGTATAACACACCCAAGAATCATAATATTTATATGATTTTGTTTAATAAAGTTATGCCTTGGTTTTTATTTAACATAAGTTTGACCTTAAAAGTCAAACGTTTTTCATTGTCTCACTGTCTTTGTAACCATTTTGTAAACCATACTTCTTTTTAGGCTTCTTTTGGACCTCCGTTTGCTTTGATTCAAGGAACACTCGAAGCTGAAGGTGTTGCGTTTAAAAAAATACCACCGGAAGAATGTCCGATTATCCAAAGGGGCTCGGTTGCGTGGATTGGATCAGGCCCAGAGTTCTTTATCAGCCTTGCAAATCACGAAGAGTGGAAAAGAACATATACGGTTTTTGGATATGTTCTTCCTGAAGACATGAAAATTGCAGAAAAAATTGCTAAACTTCCCACAGTACCAGATGTTTGGAACAATATTAACGTGTCGGTTTTAAAAAAGCCAGTGTCCTTTTCTTTCCAAAGGATTAACAAAGCTGCATAGTAGACATAGGTTTGTTTATGCACGAGTTTGATCATTTTGACTTTGTTGTTATGGCTTCGTATTAAATAGAGAATGTCGTGCAATTGTGGTGTTATGTTTTTCTTGAGCAAATATGAGTTATATCGATTCTGTTTATAGACTTGCAAATTAACCAAGTTACTGTAAACTAGATTTTGAACGCCTCCTTTTGACTTTGACTTCTGTTTCAAATAATAGACATGTGACTTATTGTAACATTATTCATCCTTTTATGGCTTGAAAGCCATAGGTTAGCCATTAGGCCATGTCATATGCTAACCATACTATAGCAACTTAGTGTCACATCTCCATTCTTTATTTTTCATTTTATTTTTTAATCATGAAAACTCTATACACAAATGTAGATGCATAAGGTACAACACATAAAAGAAGTCAGCATTCATCTTGCACGGTGCTAACATTTGGTGCGGGACACCACCAATAGTGTTGTCATGTGTGGCATGGATTTCCCATAGCATCACAACCTTACGCGGTCGTACATCTGATGGTCTTAGCTTAATCATAATAGTCCTGTTTAGAGTTTGATAAACATTCTATTTATTGAAGATAATTACAGATTTAAAGGAGTACAACATAACATATTTTTAGTCCTTAATTGAAAAATAATCTGTATTAATTGTAAATTAACAAAAATAATTAAGAAATATCGAGGCAACAAACTTCTAATTGGTAGGGTAAGAAAATGATTCGACAAAGTTGAAGTGTGGTAATCTATAATTAAAGTAGGTGTAGAGTAAACAATATGTTTTTTCAGTAAAAGTAATAATTGTTCTCAAAGTATTTATTTAATTGAAATAAACTATACCAACAATACCTAGCTCAAATGATTAAGGGGCTGTTTGATTGTGCTGACTGAGTAAGATCTAACTGAGTCAGAAGCTGACCCAGTAAGAAGTTCTGACCGAGTCTGCATCTGACTGGAACTTGGTTGTTTGATACAGTATCTGACTGACTATACTGAATGATAAAAATAACCGTATTACCCTTGTATTTTAACTAATATTATGTAATAACTTCATTCATAAATTATTTTAACACACAAAAGAAACTATAAAAAAACCCAAGACACCCACCCTTAATAATAATAATAATACCTCCTCTACTCTCCAACCAATTCATATTCACATTTATCTTGAAAGACACCACAACCACCACCGTACATCACCTCTTCTCTTCTCTTTCACTCCACCAAAACAAAATCCAAGACACCACAACCACCACAAAGTTCATCTTTTACATCTCATCATCTTCCAGACTCCGACCACCGTTAACCACCATCCCCACCACCAGCTCAATGATCTCCGAGGGGTGGTCGTCGGTGGTCGCGCCAGGCTGCCGAGGGGTGGTCGTCGGTGGTCGCGACAGGCTGTTGAGGGGTGGCCGTCGGTGGTCGCGCCGGTGGGGCGGTGGGCGGTGGTGCTGCGGCTGCCTGATGGTCGCGAGAGGGCTTGCGGGCAGCCAGTCAGCAAATTTTTTTTCAAGGTCCGGGTCAGCACTGGAGACCCGGTCAGCCGGGATCGAAGCCGAAATCAAACGGGCTGACCGCTGACCGAGTCAGCGGGTCAGCCCGGTCAGCCGGGTCAACACCAAAACAAACAGCCCCTAAGATGAGTTTCTTAAAACAATTAAAAACAAGGATATCTTAGGTTTAAGTCTTATTCAGAACAAAAAATGCTTTAAGTTGAGTCAATGGGTTTTTCTAGTTGTGGGTTTCTTTCAAAAACAGATAATTGAACCCGATTAAAATTAACATATATTATCCGCGAAACAAGTTCGGTTTTTTGCTTCTAATAAAAAAAGTAAAATAAGTGATATTTTCTAGTTTTTGTATCTACAATCTACATCCTAAGTAGTATAAATAAACCCCCATTTCAACTTGCCGCGCAATGAAAACACCAAAATGGTCCAATTTCACGACCACATAATCTCCGATCTCCTTGAAGACCCCACCGCCGGCGGCGGCGTCGTCATCCTCTCCTCTGGCCTCGGCCTCCCAAAGATCATCGCCGGTCTCCTCCACCTCCACCACCCTTCCGCCGGCACCCTCCTCATCCTCTCCGCCACCCCCTCCCAAAAACACTCCATCACCACCTCCCTAAACCCTAACCCTAACCCTAACCCCCAAACCACCGATCCTCCGTCGGAGATCACCTCCGACCTCCCCGCCCACCATCGCTGCTCCCTCTACTCCTCCGGTAAGGCCTTCTTCATCACCTCCCGTATCCTCATCGTTGATCTCCTTACTCAACGCCTTCCGGCCTCTGCTGTTGCTGGAATTGTGTTGCTTAATGTGCACTCGTTGTCCGAGACGTGTACGGAGGCGTTTGTTGTGAGGATTCTTAGGTCGGTGAATAAGGATGTGTATGTTCGTGCGTTTTCGGATAGGCCTCATGCGATGGTCTCTGGTTTTGCCAAGGCGGAGAGGACGCTCAAGTGCTTGTTTCTTAGGAAGCTTCATCTCTGGCCTAGGTTTCAGGTATAGTGTTTTTCATTTGAATTTGATGTTTAGATAGAATCATAGTATATATATGTATTTGTTTCAGTATAATGTTTTTCATAGTGCAAGTTATAGTGCCAAACTTATTGTTGAATTTGATGTTTAGGTAGAATAGATATGTGTTTGTTACAGTATGATGTTTTTCATAATGCAAATTAGAGTGACAAACTTTTTGTTGACTTTTGATGTTTAGATAGAATTGATATGTATTTGTTACAGTATAATGTTTTTTTATAATGCAAATTACAGTGACAAACTTTTTGTTGAATTTGATGTTTTGGTAGAATAGATATGTGTTTGTTACAGTATAATGTTTTTTCATAATGCAAATAATGGTGACAAACTTTTTGTTGAATTTGATGTTTAGATAGAATAGATATGTATTTGTTACAGTGTAATGTTTTTCATAATGCAAATTATAGTGAGCTAGTGACAAGCTTTTTATTGAATTTGATGTTTAGATAGAATTGATATGTATTTGTCACAGTATGATATTTTTTTATGGTTGAGTTGAGAATTTGAGATGATATATCAGGTATATGTGTCAGAAGAGCTTGAGAGGGACCCACCTGAAGTGGTGGATATAAGGGTACCTATGTCTGCTTACATGGTGGGGATTCAGAAAGCGGTGATCGAGGTCATGGATGCTTGTTTGAAGGAGATGAGGAAGACCAATAAGGTGGATGTGGAGGATTTAACTGTGGAGAATGGGTTGTTTAAGTCATTTGATGAGATTGTGAGGCGGCAGTTGGATCCGATTTGGCATATGTTGGGGAAGAAGACTAAACAGCTTGTATCAGATTTGAAAACTTTGCGGAAGTTGCTGGATTATCTTGTTAGGTATTACTGAAGACATATACATGATGTGCTGTTGTTTATTTTAAAGTGTTAAGTAGGAATTGTGTTTTGGGTGATAGAGACTAATAGTTATTTGGTTCCGCTAGGGGTTTTTGGGTAAGCTTATATTTGGGGCTAATAGGTTTATTGAATTTCGAAAAAGCCAATAAGCTTATTTTAAGTTTTAACAGTTTTATGAGCTTATCAGTTTAAGCTTATGGGCTTAAAGTAAGCTCACAAGCTGTTAACTATAGGCTTGCTGGCTTTTCCAAATTTCATCAGCCCCAAAAATTAAGCTTACCCAGATTCCCCTAACAGTTACTGTTTTACTGATAGTTAAATTGAATATCTGTAAACCAATTTTATAAATTCATGTCATTTCAACTGCTGCATCTACAATAATTGGTTAAAGAATGTTTCACTGCTTTATTTTGGTTTAGGTATGATGCAGTGACTTATTTGAAGTACTTGGATTCATTGAGAGCATCAGAGAGTTTTCGCTCTGTATGGATATTTGCAGAGTCCAGTTATAAGATATTTGAGTATGCAAAAAAAAGGGTTTATCACTTTAGGAGGTCAAATGGTGAAATTTTGACCACTCCATCTAAGAGTGTGAAGTCCAAAAAGAGGAAGCTGGATGATAGCAACAATGATAAAGAAGGTGAGGATGTTATACTCGGCATATTTTTATATTAGTTTTGTTAATACCCATTCGAGTACTGATCTTGCTAGCCTTTTGTTTTTCTTTTTTTGTTAGCTAAATATTGGCCAAAGGTCTCCAAAATCTTTAAAACCAGGTCTTGTTTCTTATTATAACCTTTAATTGGTATGACCACTTTCTCTTTGTGTGAATGTATAGATTCTGTGGTGAATGGCAATGGTGGTGTAGTATTGGAGGAAGTCTTGGAGGAGGCACCAAAATGGAAAGTGTTGCGTGTGAGTGAGTGAGTTCCACTTTTTGTTCTGATATTTGAGATCATTCTGTCTTTCAATTCAGGATTTTGCAGGCAGTATCTTAAATTTATGCAAGAATTATAGTTTAAGTTTGAGGTATCTAATGCCTGTATTGAGTTTATTGGTCATTGGTTGATGTCTTGCTCGCCTTCTTACTTATCTAATGCAGGAGATTCTTGAAGAAATAGAAGCAGAAAGGGAGAAGCAAGCTACAACAAATGATGAATGTGATGCTGAAAGTGATGAAGATAATAAAGGCATTGTTTTGGTTGCGTGTAAAGATGAACACTCTTGCGTGCAGCTTGAGGAGTGTATCACAAGCAACCCGAATAAGGTTTTTTATAACAGGCACATGATTTAATTTAATTGTTTTCCCATGTGTTATTCATGGACTTTGGGCTTTTTTTACCCCATTCTAAATGGATCTGCATATATACTTATTTCTGATTAAGGTCATGCGGAGGGAGTGGGAGAAATACTTGCTGAGTAAAGTGCAATTGCATGCATTACCGAAGCGTAATAAGAAGAAAACTCAAAACCCTAAAGGTTTCGGAATACTTGATGGAGCGGTTCCTTCGACGCCTGGCAAGAGAGTAGAAGGTAGTAGTAGCAGCATAGTTACACTAGAACATGATGCACTCTTAGCAGCAGCGACTGAAATAAGCAAACAAGCGCAAACAGGCATTGAAATAGTAGTCGATCCTCAAAATTGCGTGGGGGGTAAAGGTAAAGGAAAAGGGAACTTAAAAGGCAGGAACAAGAAGTCTGCAAAAAAAGTTACCTTGAAAAAAGATGATAAAAATAAAACCAAGTCACCATTGACTAATGAACCTGAGCTGTCTTCTGAGAATGAAGCCAGTAAAGTTGAAAATACAACTGACAGAGGTGTTCTTAAGAAGCATGTGGATGGGAAACCGATTCCTCCAGTTCATTTTCATGCCTATGAAAGTGGCCAACAAATACTTGACATTTTGAAGCCCTTTGCAATTGTTGTTTACCATCCTGACATTGCTTTTGTACGGGAGATAGAAATATATAAAGCCGAAAATCCCTCAAAAAGGGTGAAAGTGTATTTTCTGTTTTATGAAGATTCTACGGAAGTGCAAAAGTTTGAGGCCAGTATACGCCGTGAAAATGGAGCATTTGAATCCTTGATCAGGCAGAAATCCATGATGATGCTGCCAGTTGATCAGGTTCAGTTGTTCTCCCTGTATTTTTAGTATCTTAGTAATCTTTTATAATTCTTAATATGTTAATTGCAATATGTCAAAAATGCCATCAGGTAGCTCATGGTCTTGGTTTAAGTTCTGCCAGTGAGACGGAATCTCCATTAAAACAAAATATGGTAACTAGGAAAGCAGGTGGACAGAAGGAAGCTAGAAAAGAGATGCAAGTAAGCAATCTTATTACGAATTTTTTTCTTTCTGATTTGACAAATTACAAAAATTAAACCCACAGAAATTAAAACCATTGTTTGGTACAGGTCATAGTGGACATGAGGGAGTTCATGAGCAGCCTTCCAAATGTACTACATCAGAAAGGCATGAACATAATCCCAGTCACCCTAGAAGTTGGAGATTACATTTTATCCCCATCAATATGCGTCGAAAGAAAAAGCATACAAGATCTTTTTGGTAGTTTTGCATCAGGCCGGCTTTACCACCAAGTTGAAATGATGGTGCGTTATTACCGTATACCTGTTCTTTTGATCGAGTTTTCACAAGACAAAAGCTTCTCGTTCCAGGTAAATCTTCACCAGTTAAACTTGATTATATTATAGTTATTGTTTTAATATAACATTAAATCTTGCAGTCGACAAGTGAGATCAGTGATGATGTAACACCTCATAATATCATATCAAAGCTATCTTTGCTCGCTCTACATTTTCCTCGTTTGCGAATTGTGTGGTCTCGTAGCTTGCATGCAACTGCAGAGATTTTTGCATCTCTTAAAATGAACCAAGATGAACCTGATGAAGCTAAGGCAACCAGAGTTGGAGTCCCTTCAGAAGATGGCGTTGTGGAAGACGATGTAAGGTATATAACACAACACATATTATATTATTAACACCCTCTTTATTTATACTTGCACGAACAAACGACATCAAAATGTAAAAACTTGGTTATAACAGAGCTGAGAACTACAACACATCTGCTGTTGAGTTTCTAAGGCGGCTACCAGGGGTGACCGATTCAAATTACAGGGCCATAATGGACGGGTGCAGCAGCTTGGCTGAACTAGCCCTCCTTCCGGTAGAGAGGCTTGAAGAACTAATGGGCGGTCAGAAATCCGCTAGCATGTTGAGGGACTTTCTTGATGCCAAGTATCCCACCTTGTTATAGGTCCATTTTTTCTCAACTTCTGCATTTGTTGTACATTATGGGAATAAAATGAAGTCGCACATTGATACAGCAGCAAAACCTGTCTGTATCTGGGTTTGGGGGGGTCAAGATATTTATTTTAATATGTATTTTTCATTGTATTTCTGTTGTTACATTTAATATGGTAAGTTTATATCATTTAGTGTCATGTTTTTTGTTTGAATCAAGGAATCTGGACTGTTTGTCTTCAGTCTTGAAGTGTAATTTGACATATTTTCGTCGCTATGGTGTTTGTTTCTTTTGCAAGTTACTTATGGCTGCCATTGTTTTTGTAAAAAGAGTTTCTAAACAACCATTGGC
Source organism: Flaveria floridana (assembly GCA_018326465.1). Taxonomy (NCBI): domain Eukaryota; kingdom Viridiplantae; phylum Streptophyta; class Magnoliopsida; order Asterales; family Asteraceae; genus Flaveria; species Flaveria floridana. Next base: position 16,364 of record BJCO01737660.1, read on the forward strand.
AAATATATATTGAGAATGCAAATAAAAAGGAACCGAATAAATACGTGCTTTGTTTTAAAAGTTATTTTAATTAAATTTAGCCATGTAATTTACTCTCTAGCTAGCATCACGTACAAGTGCTTGTACGTTTCTTTGGCTTTATGTTAATTTTGTATTGAAATAAAAGTTTTTGAGTTTTGTTTATGAACTTGATGTGCTGCCCATGGGTTAGTGTTACCATTGCCAGCATCCTGCCCCAAAAACAAATTTGAATAATCGTATATAAATATTAGTATCATCAAGTTAAGGTTGCATTAATGTTTGTATCATAAGCATTATAAGTTTTACATATTTTTTGTTTTCTTTTTTTCTTTTAAAATTTTATTTTTAGACCTAATACTTTTATATATTTTACAATTTATTTTTTACATATTTTTACTTTCTATTTTA
>BJCO01737661.1:0-18118 GCA_018326465.1 Flaveria floridana
ATATATATATATATATATAAACAAAATCATGTATTATTTTATTTGAATATTATAAACTATAAAGAAAAATAAATTATATGTTACATGCAATAAGGAATGAGTAAACATAAAGATTTAAATCACATGAAATTGAGAAAGCATAGAATTACGCACACTAACAAACCTTGGTTTAAAACTATGGATTCATTATAACGTTTTGTAAAATTCCGAATACATAACATGCTATTTTTTCTACGTTTCATTATAAATTATATCAAAACCGACCAGCATACAAACTCTTCAAGCACAGGTGTATAGCTCTTACATTTATTTTAATACTATAACTACCTTTAAACATATTTCGTTCTCTTGTAACTTTTAAAATATAATATTTTATCAAATCTCGAATACACCTTTACGGCTTTTATTTCAAAATTGACATAAATAAAAGATAATTTATTTTATTTTTTTTCCACACTAACATCACATTTTTAAAATTCCAAAAATACTTTAGTACTAATTATTTTGACATATAAGAAAAAGCCAAGGACCACCAATATCAAAATAGTTTACTCAAGGGACTAAAGTTGAACAATAACATACCAAAAGGTAAAAGATGCAAGTTCAACTTCGCCTCTAAATATATTAACCTTTCACCCCCTCCGATTCCAGAATCGTCATCTCCATTCACCATCTTTAATCCACACTTTCTCTCTCCACAAATCCATATAATTACACAAACACACGCCTCCATACACAACGCGTGTGCATTCAAAACACTACTTATATCCATCCACGTACAATCCCCAATTCAATTTTAACTTTGTGTTCTATAATCAGTCAAGTGTGAATTGATCGGTTGTGTGAGGGTTTATATCGATTTGATTTTGTAATAATCGTTGATTCAGTGTGATCGATGGAGGTTGGAGTGGATATTTCGCCGGAGAACGCCGGAGTTGCGATGGAATTCCCGGTGGTTGACGGTGCAGGGCTGTCGTCGCCGCCAACTCTGCCGCCGAGGCTTCGCCGGAGACTCACGGAGACGAAGGCGTCTCCGGTTACTGTTGAAGATATTGAAGCTAAGCTTCGGGATGCAGATCTTCGTCGACAGGTTGTTTCTGTTGATGATTTTGTGATAGTTGATTGATTTGTCTCTGTGTGTGTGTGTTAGAAAAATTGTTAAAAAATTGATGATTAGATGTTAAGAGTGTTGAGTTTGAGAATTTTGTTGAGTTTTGTGGTTTGTTGATTGTTTTGTTGAGTTTTGGTGTTGATGATGAAACTTGTGGAGGTGGTGGTTTGGAAAGGTACGCAAACCAAACATGTGATTAAGTTTAGTAATTACTGATTAGGAGCGTGGAAATCGGAGATTAATATAATCTTGATTATAAGTTTGTGATGAAGTAAAGTTATTTCGTCTTGTTACGTGAGCATCTTTTCGTCTATGTTACGTTTTGTTCTACAAGCTTCTCGTTGTTGTTGAAGGTTTTCCTTTAGTTAGGTAAGGTAGTTGCTTCAGAATCTTTACTCATGGTGATTCTCATGAGTTTTCACGTTTTGTGGGTTGATTTTCTTATATTCAAGCAATTGAAAAGAAGATGAGATAATTTGGAACTGAGTTTTATGTAGTTTAACTAATTAACTTGCCCAAAATTTGTGTTAATTATGGCTTAAACTGTTCTGTTCTTGGCTAAGTATTTTAGGTAATATGTCGTAGACTTGCTGATTTTTGTTTTTCTTTCGTGGTTTTGATTGTTTGCAGAAATTTTATGAGCATTTATCAAGCAAGGCACGACCAAAGCCCAGGAGTCCTCCACAATCTGCTTATGAGGAAAACCTTGGTCAACGTCTTCAGGCAAAGCTCCTTGCTGCTGAACAGAAAAGGTAAATTTTCCTCGAAAATTTTGATCTTGTTTTTTTGTATTATTATTATAATTATTATACCAAGCAAGAAAGCTAAAAATTCTGAAGGTGACCTCCGACTGTGACATATTTCTGTCTTTTAGGTGCTAACACATGTTGGATTTGTTCCATGTGAAATTTAGGTTATTATCTATTAAGTGCCTACTGTTTGGCAGCTTTTGTTTGACAATTTTGTTCTTAACTGAAGGATTTGTGCATTTGGTTGAACCTAACCTCTTGTTTGTTTGTCTTTAATCTTAGACCACAAAGTTTATTAAAATACTTTTTTAACTATCAGATCAAGCATTTTGGCGAAAGCTCAGTTGCGTCTAGCTAAGCTGGATCAATTGAGGCAAGCAGCCAGAACAGGGGTTAAAGTTCGTGTTAAGAAGGAATGTGCAGAGCTAGGGACAAAAGTGGAGTTGCGCGTAAGGCAAGCAGAGACGAACAGAATGAGAATATTGAAAGCCTACAGACAAAGAAGGGCGACATTAAAGGAGAGATCATCTCAATCTCTTATAAGAAGGATTGCTCGAGAGAGCAAGTATAAAGAACGTGTTGTTGCTGCTATTTCTCAAAAACGAGCAGCAGCTGAGAAGAAAAGATTGGAATTACTTGAAGCTGACATGGAAAAGGCACATGCTAGGCTTTTACAAGTAAGAAAGGTAGCCAAATTAGTCTCTCAGCAGCGAGAGATTGAAAGGAGGAGATTAAGAGAGAGTTTGGAAGATAAATTACAAAGGGTATGTAGGGATTTTGTTTTATTGTTCTCAATACTCATTTTGGAAATCACATGGGTAGAATGGTTCCAACAGGTTGGAAGTCACCGAAGTGTATTTCTAGTACATAAAATCTCCCAAGTAATATAATTTTTGTAATCATATCTGGAGACTATAAAATTTTGGACAGAAATTGTTTTGGGTCATCCCAACCATGATTTAGCCCGACCAATGCAAAAATACCTGTATTGACCAGTTACCCATCTGCCCATTTAGCCATATCTGCTCATTATATGCTTCTGAAACATGTTTCTAGCTGAACTTATTTGGGCAACGTGCATGTATACAGGCAAAGAGGCAGAGAGCAGAATACTTGATGCATAGAGCAAAACTTTCTAATTCCATAGGTGCTAATTGGACCAAGGAATTGCAGAAACAAGCTGATCATCTCTCTAGAAAGCTAGCAAGGTACATCACACCTGTGCAACAAAGGGAACTTTTGACCTTTGTGTGACATACATGTGGGCTGTGTAAAGCCAGTTTTACGTGTTATTGTTTTGACTTTATATTTGAAGAACGTTTGCTGAACTTTTAGTTTTCATACATCTGTTAGGTGCTGGAGAAAATTTCTTGAAAGGAAAACCACCTATGAATTGGCCAAAAATTACTCTGCTCTAAACATCAATGAAGATCATGTAAAGTCCATGCCATTTGAGCAGTTTGCACTCCTGATTGGCACACCTTCTACACTTCAAACTACAAAAGCCTTATTTGACCGTCTCGAGATCCGCTACAAAGCTTTAATGAGCACTGCATGCGGAAGCAATTTCAATGGTCAGAATGACATTGATCACCTCCTTAAACGAGTTGCTTCACCTAGAAGGAGAACCACACCCAGAGCCACTGCCCACACTAGGCATGTAAAGAAATCGGGTCCTGCCAGATCAGTCCCCAAGACACCTGTCAAGCTGTCAAGGTACCAAGTCAGAGTAGCGCTATGCGCCTACATGATCTTGGGGCATCCTGATGCGGTTTTTAGTGGTCGAGGGGAACGTGAGACCGCTTTAGCAGAATCAGCTAAGAAGCTTGTCCATGAACTTGAGTTGTTGATTAATATAATACTACAGAAACCTGGTGAAGAATCGAGCCACAAACCCATGTTTAGGTCACAGCTGGCGGCTTTTGATTCGGCATGGTGCGCCTACCTGAATAGTTTTGTGGTATGGAAGGTTAAGGATGCTGAGTCATTAGAAGAGGATCTGGTGCGTGCAGCATGCCAGATGGAAATCTCTATGATGCAAAAATGCAAGATGACGCCTGAAGGAGATAATGATGCTGATCTTACACATGATATGAAAGCTATTCAGAAGCAGGTTTTAATTCTTTCCATCTTTATGGCAATTGGAAAAATGGATAATTTTTTATAAATAATTGATGTACTGAATGCAGGTTACAGAGGATCAGAAACTGTTGAGGGAAAAGGTAATGCATTTGAGTGGAGATGCAGGGATAGAGCGTATGAAGAATGCTCTTTCCGACACACGAATAACATACTTTAATGCAATGGAAAATGGTAGTCCAGTTGGTTCACAAATTGCACATATACCACCATCTTCATCCTTGCTGGTAACCCCGACTGCTGACTCAGACAAAAGGAACGATAGTGAAGAGCCTAGCCGTGTGGTTCGTGCCCTATTTAAAGATGATAATTGCAAGCCACTGGTAAAAAATGCCGGCTCCTCTGCTGATAATAGTAAATCTCTAGAAAGTCAGTTAAATCATTCTGGTGAGACGGTCAGCATGGAGAATGAGTTGATTGTGAATGAGTTTGTTCATGGCCAGCATTATTCTTCATCTACCAATACATTGAATGGTGCTGTTGAAGACCAAACAATGGTCAAGGTTAGTTTGTCTGTCTTTGTCTGTTTCTGTTTTCTATTTTATTAGTTATCAATAACCTAAATTATGCCTTATAACTCACAGATAAGAGAGACAATGGAAAAAGCTTTTTGGGATGGAATCACTGATTCTATACAAGAAGACAATTATGATCGTGTTGTTGAACTGATGAAGGAAGTGCGGGATGAACTTTGTGAAATGGCTCCTCAAAGTTGGAAACAAGAGATTACTGAAGCTATCGATGTGGATATACTTTCTCAGGTAAACAAACATCACCTGTTGGGATTTATTTATTTATCTTTTCATATGCTTAAAAAAGTTTGGCGTATTTTTCTGTGTGTAGTTGTTGAATTCTGGGAGTTTAGACATGGAATACCTTGGGAAAATTATGGAGTTTTCATTGGTGAGCCTGCAGAAGCTTTCAGCTCCAGCAAATGAAGCTAATCTTAAGGAGGCTCACCAGAAGGTTTTAAGTGAACTAGCTGATATATGCCGATCAGATGATTCTTTCCATTCACATGCTATAGCATTGGTTAAGGGCCTACGTTTTGTCTTGCAGCAGATACAGGTCTCTGTCTGTTTTGTGTTTGTTTCTCTTTTGATTCATATCAAGTTACGTGAGTTCTCCCTCAACATGCAAACTCCCCCATATTGTGTGCAGGCGCTGAAACAAGAAATTAGTAATGCTCGTATTAAGATTATGGAACCATTACTGAAGGGGCCTGCTGGCTTGGAGTACCTAGCAAAAGCATTTGCAAAGCGGTTTGGTCCACCAGCTGATGCAACAGCTCGCCTTCCATTGACCATGAGATGGCTTTCATCTCTAGGTTCTACCTATGATCAAGATTGGAATGACCACAAACGGATTATTTCAAGCTTGCAAGATGGTTCACCATCAGAGAAATCTGTGCTTCCTTCCACCACTCTAAGAACCGGTGGAAGCAGCTTCTCTAGTGGATTGCAAACTTCAGCCCGTGCATCTGTAACAGACGCTGCAGGTAAATCTATTGCTCATTCGCTTGGTTTGCGATGTATTTATTTTTTTAAGAACTTGTTAATTTGACTGAAGAAATTGTTTTTTGCTCCAGATAATCATCAATACCCAGAGTGCAAGGGAGAAAAACTTGATTTGCTAGTGAGGCTGGGTTTGCTGAAACTAGTGAATGATGTTTATGGTGTGACCCAAGAAGAGTTGCCTGAAACTTTGAAGCTCAACTTTCTCAGGCTGAGGATGGTTCAGGCTCAACTCCAGAAGATCATTGTTACTGCTATCAGGTAGGATGACTAACCGCTCAATAAGAGTCAGCTTATAAATGGATCGATTTGGTTTGTGCTTTTATTCACTCTATGATGTTTGATATCTAACGATCTTTGTGATGTGTGCAGCATTCTAGTCCTTCGACAAACACTAGTGATGGAGCAAATGATATCAAGCCCCGAGGAAATGGAAACCACAATACAAAAATGCTCAACTGAGCTTTTGCAAATTCTGGACACAGTGGAGAGTGTGGGACTTGAAGAGATTGTTGAAGTTCTGAGCAAAACCGCAGAGGGTTTTGACAGAACCAACGATCCTGCAAAGAACGAGTCGAGAAGACTTGTCATGGCAAGAATGCTGAGAAAGAGTGTGCAAGCTGAGGACTCGGTTTTTGTGAAGGTGTCCCGGGCAGTGTATATGGCTACTAGAGGGGTTGTGCTTGGTGGCAGTGGAAACCGTGGAAAACAGGTGGCAGAGATGGCGCTGCGCCAAGTGGGGGCGGCTGTTCTCACTGAGAGTGTGGTGGAAGCCGGGACAGTGTTGGGAGTGATGGCGAGTGTGACCAAGAGTGTTCATGGGCCTTGGTATGATCGGTTGATGGAGAATGTGTGATCACCATTTGACTCTAGCTCAGTTCGTGTGTTTGTACATAAATGTGGTTTGTGTAGTGACTTCCACACACGATTTATGTAGTGATTTCCGTACATGTAGTAAATAGTGTAAGGGGTGTGTGTAAATTGGTCACTAAGTCCGTGTATGTAAAGGGATGAATGAAATTAATAAACGATACTTTCTGGTTGATGTTAGATATTGTTATTTTGTTTCAGCCAAATCTGAACATGATACGTCTTTGGCTTGGTGAGCGTCCTCAACGTTGATTCCCAGGCCTAAGTGCATGTATGCCTTCGGGCCTCGCTTGATTTGTAGGAAGTCTGTCGCCTGGTTGTGGGGCCAGTGCCAAAGGTGAGGTCTTGTGTACCTTGGCTTTAATACGGGCCATGATTTGCAAGGGTAATGAATGTGTGCCATCCAAAGTGTATACGCTACCAATGTCCGAGTATAGCCCAGATGTCAAGATGCGGCCGGTTGCTTCTAAATTCGGCACGCCTATGGGCTAGGGGATTCGGTTCTTATTGATCCGAAGGCATCCCCCAAAGGAGAGTGAGTGTTTAAATGGGAGGTAGTTCAAATGTATTATATGCCCCTTTGTACAAGGTAAGGGGCATATATAGTATCAATGACATTTTTAGATTGTTGTCATTATATAGCGTCCGGTGTCTGTTACATTATATGACGTTGAATACAACGTCTTCTGATCTATCATGGTCCAAGGTTTTAGCTGTAGGCCAAGGTTTTGAGCGCCGGTCCATGCGTGATGGTTACGATTCATAACATACTTTGTCAGGGTATTTAATGCTGGCATTAGGGCATATAATGTTTGTTGACCAGTCCACCATTGAGTTATCAGGACGTACTTGTTTTGGAGCTATAGCTTGAGTGTGTGGTCCGGATGTTCTTGCTCCTCATACCTAGTGGTGTAATCTTGGGTCACGTATTTCTCAAGTGTCCGATTACTGTTGTTACCCTTCTTCATCTCCTTATTCGGTATCGTCCACTTTAGATGCGGTGTTTCATTTGGAAGATCAAAAAGAAATAAAAAAGGCGAAGTATGTCATTGTGGTTGCTGCGATATGGTATATATGGCTTGCTCGTTACTGTCTATTGTTAAATCATTCTTCTATTTCTGTGTTGCAAATAGTGGAGTCAATTAAGGTGAATACTTTCTGTGGGTGAAAAATGGTAAATTTAATGATATTGTCTGGCGCAATTGGTGGTCATTTTCCGTTTAATGAGATGAAAGTGTACTTTTTGTATGGTGTTTTGTGATCCTAGCATCTTGTAAGTGGTTTTTATATCCAATAAAATGTTGCTATTAAACAAAAAACCTCTCAAGTATGTATATGCATCTTATAGTAAGTAATAACTGTCATTTTGGTTATTAAATAAATCCACCACGATTGCAGATTGACAAATATAACACCATTAAACTATATTATTGAAACAAAACCATATTCCAATATATACTATTTACATTGAAAGTTACAACATTGGGTAATTTTGAAAAGTCTCCATCATGGGCCATTAAAATTGAAATTTGTATAGGCTAGACTCTGACTATCAACAAAATTTAGTCAAACCGGGTGGCTTCGCAATTACTTCAAAGTTGAATTGTTTTTCACGAAATGAAGTTGGCATTTTGCCATTGTTGAATTATTCAATAATAGCCTTAGGTGTTGTTCTTATTTCACAAGTAACTAAAGTTATATGTCTGAAATGGGGTTCAGTACAACTGTACAAGCAACACCAAAGCAATCAAACAATGCTCAGAGTCATGTATCGACAAACACAAAACAATCGACTGCAAAAGGATGTATTATGATACCTAAAAGCAGATGTGTTGATGACTTCTTTACTAAGAAAAAAATTATTTGGATTTATCTTATCTCAACAAGTAAATTTATGAATACTATAATAAGGTCATGGGTTCTAGCCGTGAAAACAACCTCTTGCATAAAATTGTGCAAGGAAAGATTGCGTACATCAGATCGCTTCGCGATCCGGCCCCTCCCCGGACCCTGCGCAAAACGGGAGCTTCATGCACCGGGTACGCCCCTTTTATATTTTTACCATCCTCGGAGCCTACAAACAGCTTAGCTACAAGTAAGATCATACTACATACGTTTGGTACTTAAAAACATATTGATTTGTATTTATTTTGATCTATAATAAGTCTTTTTGTCAATAGCTAACTCATACATCCACTAAATCTACACTTGTTTGTGATAAAATTTAAACCCTCACAAGACCTTAGTACCATTTATTGTTAACAACGCTAGTGCATAAAATTTTGACTCGTTTTGAGTTCAAATCACACAAATTGCTTTCAAATGCTTACAACATCCTTAGTAAAACGATTCTAAAGAATAAAATTTAACCTAGATAATTTAACTTGTATAATCATATTAGTGGGAAGCACGTGATATTTGTGTATGGTTGTTGGTTGTTGGTAATCATATTAGTGCATTATTTGTGTAGACCCAACTCGACCCGTTTTGACCCTGATTCAATTTAAGCGACCCTGATTCAATTTAAGCATCACACGACCCTTCCGACCTTTCTATTGTGCCACCTAATATGGAGATAAAACTAGGGCATGACCAATAAGGAGGAGATCAAAGAAAAATCTTTTCTTCATAATTTAGAAATAACAAAGACCCAACAAATGTTGCTCACGATAGTAGGCCATAATGAACTACATAAACTTCTTATAACCTGTCTAATGGGCACCAAAAATGGGTGGCACTCTTCATCCACCATGCTGATGAATGTCCTCAAGTTTCAAAGCATCATCATTACCATTGTCGTCAAGATAACGAACAACACTAGGATCGGCTGTAGTGCGGGGTCCCTTTGACCCGCAGTTCTTTGAACTGTTGGGGCTTGCAACAAAATAAAAAACGTCCATCGGGTTCTCATTTGAACTACTGCTGCTGTGATTGTTTGTAGTGTAACTGTAGAATTCATTGAGGGTGGTCTCTATGGTTTCCAGCACTTTATCACCATACTTGCTTACTTTTGCCCTGTGTCATAACTCACCTTGTTATTAGTATTCCCGAAATACAAATTATTTACATTAACTTAAGAGCTAATCATATAATGAGTAATTGTAAACTTGAAAGTAAGTTTTCCAAACTATATAAACATTGATTACCATGTATGCATATTCTGAAACATTGTGTTTTATGTATTAAGATGAATAACTATTAGAATATATTAACTATATTGCTGTTTGACTATAAATTTTAGTAATGTTAAGCTTGTATGTTAACTAGACTATTTAGTTTCCTTATTATAATTATAATAGTTTGGTGATCAAGCTATCCTAGCCTATAAATATAAGCTGTAGTAATCATATTCAATAAGCTCCAGTTGCTTGACCACATAGAAGTCTAGAACGCTAGAATTATGTGAATGCAAATAAAGCAACCCTTGAAGCCATGCTCCCTATTTTCTTTGTTTCATTCAAAAAAGTTCTGTTATGGCCCAACCCAGCCCATTAGCAAAGCTGCTCAACCAGCCCATTTTGCCGCATCATATTCTAAGTTGGACCATGGGAGGAGTGCTTAGTTGCTTACTTGCCAATGCCATTAATCTCAAGAAGCTCTTCTTTAGTTCTGGGAATCCTCTTGCTGATATGTTGCAGGGTAGCATTCCTAAACCATCAAAATAAAACAGCCTATGAGGACATTATCTGCATATATGATTTGCAAGTATGATATCCTAAAAGAAAATAAAGAGAACTAGCATAGAAGTAGTTTTAGTCAGATGCTTCAAAATTGGGCCTTGTTTTAATAAAACATTGCGCACTTTAATAATAATAATATTTAATAATGATGATGATGAAACTTACCCAAAGATGTGGTATGCCATGACCCCTTCCCCTGCTTCCTTAACAAGAAGAGTTCGAAGCATCCGCAAAGCAGAGTATAATTTGGCATAAAGATTCTACACAAATGAAAATGATTATATAGCTAGAAGTGAGAATCTTGACTCGTTATTTACAAATTGTTAAATTCGGGTTATTTTAGCAAGATACCAAGTCTACTTCTGGTTGAGTTTGAGCAGGAGTATCTACATGGGGAGAACTTTGTTTGGATGATGTTAACAACCCCTTTGCTGGAGTAATTGTGTCATTTCTACTAGATTTAGAGGCTTTAGTGGCACAAGGAAACCTACAAGAAACATCTTGCAGTTAAATGGTAACTGACCCAGAAAAAACATGACAAAAGAAAATGTATGTGTGAAAATAGATGTAAAGTACCTTAAAATTATGGTCTGCCTGCCTGCAAGTAAATTAGAGGCCTCCTTTTCATTTACCTAACAGATAATCAAGGCAAAAATAGCAACCGTCGGCTAATATGTGACAAGAAAATGTAATATTCACAGTAGCCTTACTGTCAAACAAAGATGATAATTTTTTATTTTTTTTACGGAAAAATTTCTTTTAACATTTGTATGGTTTCTCATATATAATATGATAAATTTTATATAAGTTCGAATTAGAGTTTTGAAAACTCACTTTTAGGATTGATGACACACATCCATAATAATCACTTCTTTTAACATCCTCTATAAGAATCTCCTCAACAACAAGATGGTGTAACACACGTAAAGCTTCTCCCTTTGCGACACTTTTTCCAGCTCCATGCAAACTTAAGGTACTATGTTGATATTTTTTAACCTATATTTTAAATAATGTTTGTCAAATAACCATATTTGCAGATCACTAAAAGATTAAAAACTGTATGTTATTGGAATAAGCGAAAAATTACAATTTGGCTTAAGGAACCCCTATAGACTTCCAAGATATGAGATGCTGAGAATCGTTGCTGGACAGCTTTCACTAGTTCAACCTGCAAACTACCACAATAACTCGGTAAATATTATGATGATAGGTGACAGTTTCGACCTACTTTACTTATTAATGACTGATTGTGGTTGTGACATATCCTAAAACAGGTCAAACATATCTAATTCAAAGAAATAGCTAAAAAGGGAAGGGTCAAATGAGTTTAAACTCGCCCAAAGTAATTTTAATGCATACGAATCATTTGTTCAAGATTAAGATTACTATTATAATTTTTAATTGTCATCATAATTTTGTTAACTATTTTAAATGATCAAAAAAACGTGGTCAACATGTTTACAGGCCAATCTGACCAGCTTTGTCCCATTTTAAACAAAATCCTGTTACCCGCCATGTCTATTAACCATGCCATATTACAGACAGCACTTTTGTAGAGAAGCAATAACAGAAAATATATTCTAGATGATCATAACCAAATGCTTAGCTATCTCCGTAACATCCTTCTCTATGAGGCTTTGGGTCTTGAAACAATTATCACAAGTTTTCCTGCAGCTGACAGGATCAAACTTTTCTCCAAAATGAATAAGTTGTAAGAAACGTCTACAGTCAACATCATTCTCACAGTAATTGACCTGAAAGGAAATAAAAAGTGGTTATCCTATATACATTATACTATCAATGCAAGCCTGCTAATATTAAAGTTTAAACAGCAATATCAGACGTACCATGCGCAAAAGGTTCTCGGTATTAGTTTCCAGTACCCTTCCAGAATTTGCATTAGAGTTTTGCTCCATAAGTCCATGACTAAGCATATGCTTGACCCGTATCTTCAAAAGCAGCAATGTCCAGGCATAATTAACATAATTGTAAACCCAAGTGATATATCAGTAAAGTAATGATTAATGACTTACATAATCACTATAACTATAATACAACACACAAGAAGAATGCTGTCCATCTCTACCTGCACGTCCACATTCCTATTCCACTAAAAAGTACGCCAATTAATTGACTCGGTAATTGTAAATCAAGAAGTGACAATCTGATCACAGAATATACCTGGTGGTACCCCTCAATGGATTTAGGAAGCGAATGGTGAATGACAAACCGAACATCTGGTTTATTGATACCTATAAAATCATGTTATTAATATTTAATATTATTTTTTTTTCTAATAAGCAACCAAAGGACTGTATCATTATACCCATTCCAAAAGCCACAGTTGCACACATTATATTAATCTCATCTTTACTCCACATCTTTTGAACTGTTGCACGTTTATCAGGGTCCATACTGCCATGGTAAAACGCAGCTTTGTGGCCAAATTCCTGGCAAAAAATATTACCATCCAAAAGTCAACAACTAATAAACTAACAGAACAGCAAATGAACACATAAGAATGTACCTGTAACTTTTGAGCAATTTTTTCACAGTCCTTCCTTGAAAGACAATAAATGATTCCACATTCATCAAAATGATTGTCCTTTATGAACTTGTCAATATCCTCCACACATTTTTTTGTCTTTGGGATAACTGAAAACCTGTAATAATGGAAGGTTTAGAGCTTAGAAGGTCAACACTCAAGCGTAAAAACGGCCCATTGTATCTAAAGTCAACTCAAACCTTAAATTTGGGCGGTTAAAACTTTGTCGGAAAATAATACAGTCAACAAGTCCAAGGGCCTGCACAACATCTTCTTTGACACTGGCTGTGGCTGTAGCAGTTAATGCCAACACAGGTATGTTTGGAAACTTTTGCTTCAAGATTCCAAGACTCTATACAAACTACCCGTACTTAATAACCTAGAAAAACTCAAAGGTATAATCAAGTCCAAAACCATAAATTCTAAAATACCTGGTAATCTGGTCTGAAATCATGTCCCCACTGGCTAACACAATGAGCTTCGTCAATGACAATTCTATCCAGTAATTCTCTTGCATATAAGTTTTCCAGTTGACGTAACAAAGCATCACTTCTGCATTCACAATATGAAATCATAGAAAAGTTTGCAGCATATAAATAGCATGTGATCAAAATTTAAATATTGGAATACTTAATACTTAGAAAGCACTCACTGTGCTACTTTTTCAGGGGTAACATATAATAGTTTGTAACGACAACGTCCTGAGCATAGCTCTCTGAGAATTTCTTGTTGCTCATTCCATTCCATATTTGCACTTAAGTAAGCAGCAGATATGTTAGCCTACAGGGTATTTAGATTTGAAAATTCAGTATAAAGAACCCAATGCAGATGAAAATGTTAACAGCAACCAAATAACAATACATACCTGCAACAAATGCATTATTTGATCTTGGATCAGAGAAACAAGAGGTGAGATTACAATTGTCACACCTGGAGAAATTAGAGCAGGTAGCTACAAGGAAATGATGTAAAACACATTCAAACACGCTACATTAGACAAATTTCAAGAAGTTACTGCTGGCCACAGTTTAGCACCAGCCACCAACAGATGTGATTCCACAATAACCAAAAAATGAACCCATAGAATGATAATGATATATATATTCCTTACTGCCTCCACTGGTAGACAGTTATGGTGGTGTTTGGTATGCTCAAATCAGAGAAGCAATGGAATGGTCCATTATATTCGAATAAAAATAATAATAAAAACTTGTTACTGTAGTCTGATGGAATGGAATGGACCGTCCACAACGAATACGAATGTGATTTCTTCCATCTAGTTGCTTTTCATTGTATGGATGGAGTGCTTTTAATTTCATTCTGTTATAAAATATTATGAAGAAGTACAATGGAACTTAATATCATTTATTGATCTTCAGTAACATAGATCCATAAAAAAGTTTCAAGACATTAACCAAAAATTTTTTAGGAAAATCGGATTTTAATAATTCGAATTATGAACTATTGGCAGATCCCATACTATCGGTTTGGCCAACAATAATCCCAATTTTCATTTTTGTCGCCAATGACAATCCTAGTAGCATAATCTTCATTGATTTACACTTGATTTTCACTCATGCTTCATTCCATTTCATCATGCGTTTTCCTATTTCATTCATAATCATCATTGTGAGCAAAATCGAGTGGAAATCAAATGTAAACCAATGTATGATTATACTACTAGGATTGCTCTTGGTAACAAAAATGAAAGTTAGGATTATTAACGGATAAACTGATAGTATGGATTATTAATAACCAATAGGTGATAGTTTGGAGTAGAATCCAATTTGCCATTATTTTTTATTACTTTCCAAAAATGATAGAAAATTTACATTTTTATTGTATCTTAGATGGGGTTCTAATGAACTTCTATTATGTTTCATTTCTAATGTTTGTGCAAGAAACTAAATTAGTTTTAGGCTTAAATTAAACAATGTACGAAGCAGAGATCAAACTATCAGTTGTCTTTATATGTAATACAAATTTTCATATGAAAACTCACTCAAATCTCTAAGCTCAACCAAACATGGTATTGGAATACTATTATCCATTCCGTTGCCTCGGTTTACCAATCTCCATTCCAGTTAACCAATCCGTACATGTATATGTATACAAGCATCCAAAATCAACAGAAAATGGTATGATGTACCTGATATGTGAGACTCTTTCCACCACCAGTTGGCATCAAGACAAAAACATCATTTCTACTCATTGTTGCATTAATCACCTCTCTTTGGTTGGGACGGAAGGAATGATTCCCAAACACTTTCTTGTTATTAGCCTGAAATCAGAATCATCAGACCATTATCATGACCAGTCACTTCTATATTCAGACCTATGCAAAAATCTAAACAATGAAAAATGTTACAAACCTCCAGCTTTTTGGTCCATGGAAAATCTCTCTTGCTCCATTTCTCATCATCGGAACCTTCAATATAGTTAACTTCAACATACTTTCGGATATAATCCCTCTTAATGGGAGCAGAATAATCTGCTGATGGGTCCCACTTATTATCATTCCAATCACTCTTGTTATACATGTAAAACTGATCATCCAGTTTAACAGGATTAATCCTTGCAGAAAATGATAAAGGAGTTGCATACTGTAAAGCTCTAGCGGTTGTAACTGTATATGCAGAAAAGTTTGACTTGCATTCTTCATTATCTGTCGATATATATTTCTCAAGATGTTTAATTTGCTTCTTCAACTGCAGTCTTTCTTGACGAAGATTCTCTATTTGGTCTGAATTCAATTCACCATCATTATCAAGAAGATCATTTGATATGGAAATGAGCATATCCTTCATAATTTGCAAATGGTTCGCAGCTTCTGGGCAAACTCCTAGCTGAAACAATTTCAGAAGTTAGATCTAGAAACTTACATAGACTAATGTGAGATTTGTTTATATAAGTTTTTAGATTGCTTGCCTTATAACCATGACTACATTCCACACATAGCTCTTGAGGCAAACTTTTATCCTTACATGCAACAATACAATTACTCGCAGCTGGGGTGAAAGGTGGAATATTTGAGATTGATGGTCCTGGTGTGCAAACTGATTGGAAGCTTTCTGTAATCATTTGATCCACATCAAGATTCTGCAATTTGAAATTAGCTAAAAATATAAGAAAAAATATTATTACATGCATAAGATAGATTAAAACACTCAAGATTTATTTTTCTTAGCATCCTTACAACATTTATGTCCCTTCCACAAGCATCATCGATATCTACTCTTCCAGCTTTAGCAAAAGAAGTGGTAACTGTTGCTAATGGTTCGACCACAAGCCCAGGATTACCGTTTTTAATATTCATATCATCCAAATTTTGGTCTGCCACGGTAAGTCCTGTAAGTTTGTTAATAACATCAGAAAAACATTGCTGCGTAGCTGTTTCAAAATCGTGAAAAGAGGCTGTATTCCCATCCCTTGCTTCTGGCCTGCTTTTGCCAGGATATATATAATTTCTAGAAGACAACTTGAGGTTGGAAAGAGCTTGCCAAGCCTGTCAAAATCTTATATTTATATAATTCCATAAAAAGTGAGCAACTACGGTTTTTGAAGAGAAAAATATCAAATAATGTGTTACCTTGTCAACTTGTGGACCAAGAGCCGATTTAACATTCTCAAATTCACAAGAGAATGATCTGGAGCAAAGAAAAGAAAGGTGGAATCTCAAACATAATAAAACCACACAAAGAAACTATGTAATAGCTTACTTAAAGGATTTCTTTTGACTAGATATTTTTATATTACAGAAGAATAATTAAGTGCATTGAAAGAAATACACCTTCTCTCTTAGAATAAATAATCAACAAAGATGAAGTTTTATGTTAACCAATTTCAATGTTTTTAAACAGCACTTTGTCTTAGAACAAATGCTTGCTCACCTTTCAAATAGAACATACCTTTCAGTTGCAGCCATTTCTTCCGCAACAGAATGTTTTTGGGGTGTCAGAGAGAAAAGAAAGTTACATTTTAATGTTTTGTCTCTGTCTTCAGGCAAAAAATTATCATGTGATTTGGCATGCTCTCTCCAGTTACTTCTCATTGACTTGTTAACATCTCCACCACAGTTACTTCTACCAAAAATCAGCCATGACGATAGAACAAACATTGAAGATGATCTTAAAGTAAAAGAACAAAGAGGAAAAGAACTAGGGTTGCTTCTCATACCTCACAAATGTTTGTTCTAGGTCACTCATTGATATGCTCATTTACCAATAACTAACTTCTGCCTGCTAGTAAATCACATCAAAAACCAATATAGCAGATCACACTTTATACCAATATGAAACACAAAAAGGCCACAAGACCAGCAAGCACAAAACTTTCACTTCTGACAGACCAATCAATGTCTACTGATGAAATGCACCAAATCATAAAACTTAAAATCTAATTTATATTTAGAACCCATAATCAAACAATCTGACCCAACTCTCTTTAATTACACGGATTGTAACTTGAAAATAAACATGGAATGTCTGGAATCAATTAGCACAACCGATGTTTATAACTTTATATAACCAGAAATATATAACTGGTTATTATATATTATCAGTTTGACAAAAATTGCTGGTGCGTATTAACATATAAACTAAATCCTCAAGAGATAATTCTTTGTCAGCATATAATATGCATGATATGCTTTTGTGAATGAAGACCTAATACATAATCGAAGATAGATTCATGTATACGAATGTAAATGGAAAAGTAAGTAAGTAGCTACCTCGTTAGGTATGAAATTTATAACATATAGCAACTGTATATGAGCAAAGGTGTCGCATCGGTGACGGTGGCGGTGGTCGGTGACGGTGGCGGTGGTCGGTGCCGGTGCCGGAAGGGAGTTTTCTGAAATCAAAGAGGGGTGTGTAGTGGCGGGATAAAATATGGTTATATTAAATTTCAAAGGAAAACTAGATTTAAATAAATATAAACTATTAATCATTTACAGATAATAATTCATACTATTGATTTGGCCTGTAACAATTTTAACTTTTATTTTTATTGTCAACAATAATCTCAGTTTTATAATTATTAAAAATTTATGCTTGATATCAACTCGATTTTGTTCGCAATAATGATTATGAATAAAATAAAAAAAAACATACAAGCTAAATCGAACCTAAAATAAGTACAAATCGAGCGTGAATATATGATAGTTATGCTACTGGGACTGTTGTTGGTAATAAAAATAAAAGTTGGAATTATTATCAGTCAAATCAATAGTATGGATTATTATCAGACAATGAGTAATAGTTTGGATTATCTAGTGCGTGTTAAGGTTGTGTTCACGTAAATGCTAAATATAAAATAAAGTACATCTAGCACGACTCGATTAATAAATATTATATATCAAATGTTGTTAGAGAAAATTTAAATTGGATTTAAAAGAAAAGAGATACACATATATTGTATTTATTCTAACTTGTTTTTTTTATAAAATATAAGCCGAAGTGTAACTAAAAGAACCAATGAATAGGCGGGGGGGGGGGGGGGGGGGGGGGGGG
>BJCO01737668.1:0-16893 GCA_018326465.1 Flaveria floridana
TATATATATATATATATATATATATATATATATATATATATATATATATATATATATATTTTCATTTGATTATTTGAAATCTAAAATATTATAAGAAAAGACGATATATTTGTGTTGTGAGAAATGTAGGCCGACATGTATCAGACCCAACATAAATTAACATATTAAGTAGGGCGGTGCACTGTCCACACACGATCTATCAACACAAATCCAACCTAAATTATGATTTATTCCTGTCTAACTCGTTTAATTAAACTATTAAAGTAGTCAATGTTTCATAAATGGTTAGTCTACAAACTGGTTTTGTCTAATTGGTCCTATTACCATTTAAACTATTTTTCACTAAAATTAGTGAACTATACAGGTCGATCCAATCGGACCCTGTCCTAAAAAGGTCTCAAGTGTTGATTTATTTAATAATGCTGGCTTTTATAGTTATAAATCTATACCTAACATATTTTTATATTTTATTTTATTATAGATCCTACAAAGAATATTTAAACTTTTGCGGCAATTACAAATGATTCTTAGACCAACTGCTTAAGGAGAGATACTCGTGTCATATAAATATTGGATCATGGGTTTAAGTTTCACTCTGAGCAAAATGCTTAGAGTTGAATTATAGAGTTTTTTTTGGCAATGGGTTTCCTCCTGTGAGAGTTGTGAATGCGATCCCGACTGGGAAACGGATAGGTGGTCCGGTTTAAGATAACACTTCTCCTCCGAATCCTGATTGCACATTTACCGTTAAAAAAAAACTTTTGCAATAATTGAAATGCTATCTAGTCCGGCACTCCGGTGTGGAGAGTTCGACCGGCCCTCTTCTAAAAATTATTGATGACACTTTAATGATCCCGGTCCCCTAGCCACTTGCAACAAATATTCATCACCAAGTGTCAATTCAAGTATTCAACGCAAGCATAATTCTAAAACTTAAATCCATTTGATATTTTGTTTTATATTACTGGTCCAACACTATAATTTCAACGTTCCAACTTAAATTTACAAATGAAAACATTAATGTTTTCTTATATTATCATAAAAATAGTCCGCATACCACGCTTGAGTTAACTTTCAATTTAAGCAGTGATTAGTTCGTGATTAGATATACATAGTTTCATCCTACGTTTTATATGAAATAATGTATCTCATAACTAAACTCTTAATCTCAAAATTACAAAACAATAATCTTATCATAATTACAAGACACACCCTCTACGTCATGCTATATATTAAAGTCATTAAATATTCAAAACTTGTTTCATGCATAACAATCCAAGCACTTTTAAGATTAAATTACACACCTAATAAACCTATAAGAAACAACAATATTAGTGTCAAAAAGCAGGATGTTTTGTTTTTTTTTTTTTTTTTTTTTTTTTGAAAAATGGATATCATTGTTAAGTTTGCTTCTTTGACAGATGTCGAGTATTCCATTCTCTAATCCAGCCTCAACCTAGATGTCGACTGATTCTTGTGATCAATCACCTTAACAATTCAAATCAAACCCTCGTCAAATCCCCAATCTCCACAAATCCACCCTCTTAAATTCGAATGCGATTCATTGTTCTTCATCTTCTTCCATCCATCCAAAGTCCCAACAGAATCACCATCACCAACAACATCGGGATCCATCCATACGCGATCTACTCGAGTTTCGTGGGTCACAGTCTCCCCCTCTTGTCGTTTGATTGTAGGATCTGAAAAACCCACATAGTTTAAAGCTTTTGGTCGATGGAATCACCGCCGGTGACGAAGAGAGGTGGGTCATCGGAAAGTGGAGGATCGGAGAGTGGGGCGGAGGAGAAGGGGAGTAGTCGAACACGTTTTGAGTATTTTGGATGGGTTTATCATCTGGGTACCAATTCAATTGGGCGTGAGTTTTGTCACCTTCGATTTCTGTATATCAAAGGCAAATATGTGATGATGTATAAGCGCGATCCTCATGAAATCCCTGGCATTGTATGGTTCTATCTCTTATTAAATATTCACCATTAAATTATCATTCATCTGCTTGGGTTACAAGTTACGACTCAGTAATATGTTATAATCTTACAAGGGCTTGATGAATAGAGTAAATAAGTTGTAATTTAATTAGGAGAGTAGATTGTTGTGGTAGACTGTGATGACAAGTTTGAAAGCAAAATGTTACAGTTTTGTGTAGTTGCCGACACCCAATAAGATGACTAGAGCCCTATTTAGTGACTTCAGTGTATGATTTGTGTGTGTTCTTTGGGTTAACTTGTAAATTAGTAACCTTTATAAATGTTCTTTGTTCTTTTATTATTGGTGATCATACACAGCCCTAATCTAATTCTAAAATCCATCTATTGTCCAGTAATGTTCACTTTGTGAGACTTGAACCCGCACCAATTTGGTGGGGATAAACACCAGTTTTTGGGATAAACTTCATCAGTGTTTCTGTGTTTGCGTGATGACTTGTTATTGTTGAATTTCGATTGTAATCCATCTTAGCATGCTCAATGCAGAAGCCGATAAGGAGGGGTGTTGTTGGGAATACACTTATGGTGGAGGAGCTGGGACGAAGAAGGGTCAATGATGGTGTAAGATGACTTACATTTTGACATGATTTTCTTACAATTGTTGTAAGTTCTAGTTACGTGGTCATTCAGATGAATTTTTGATGTAAACACTTGCATCTGAATGCCAAACTTACTATATTTTCTGAACACATCACACATGGAGAAAAAGGAAGCTAACTTTGTTTGCTTAAATGGTTTCATTTCTTCTAGGATCTTTATGTGCTAAGGTTCTACAACCGTTTGGATGAGGAAAAGAAAGGAGAAGTGAGTGATGTTTTTTTATTTACCATATACAGTATATTACTTCTAAGAAACCATATGGTTTTGTCTAATTGTTTGATGTTCATTTTCATGTTGATTGTTCTGTTGTTGCAAGATTGCTTGTGCTACAGCTGGAGAAACCCGAAAATGGATGGAAGCATTTGATCAAGCAAAACAACAGGTACAAATAATTGCAAAATTATGCCCAATGAAATTTTGACATTTGCATGTATACTTGGGCTCATTTTTTCCATTTCACTAATTTCCTGTTCATATGTCCTTGAACTATCATAATCAGGCCGAGTACGAGCTCTCTCAAAGTTCCACCAGAAATAGATTAAGTGTGGAGGATGAGTATGCTATCACTCTATTCATATCTAAATATTTTGTAGATATTACTTGTGGCGTTTCATTAAGTTATTATCATATTAACAGCATATGTTAATTTAAAGTTAGTAACTGCACAAATATCACGATTTAGTTCATTTCTGTAGTACTTTTGAAGATATATTGCATCATTAAACCTGTGGTCTCATTTGACCATTTATTTTTTAAAGGATTGATCTCGAAGGACGCCGACCTAGGGTAAGGCGATATGCACATGATCTAAAGAAATTGATAAGAATAGGACATGGTAAGGGGGTAATTATACTATTTCCACATACACTAACTTATAATTCAAAAGGTTTGACCTTTTTGAGAATTGACCAATCAACTTTGACTTTATTGTTATGTGTAGGTCCAGAGACACTTGTCAGAAGATCATCAAACTTGGGTAGACATCAAAGACCAAGTGACTTCATGGAAGGTGATGCTGCAGATGCAGTTGAAGCACATGAGTGGAGATGTGTCCGTACAGTCAATGGTAATAACTTATTTTAACACATTTTTATTTGCATCTTTTTTAGGCTTAATTATTTTCTGATTCATGATCAATAAACAAATTAAAGACGTTTTTAATTTGTATGCCTTCTCATGTGACGTTTATGTATTTGACCATATAATTGAATTCAGGTGTCAGAATCTTTGAGGATGTGTCTGACCATAAGGTACTTGCAATATACATACGTATGTGTTTTATATGATAGAATTTGATAATAAGCTAATAATTGTATGTATTTTGTTAAAATGTTAGCCGCTCAGCAAAACTGTCCTTGTGAAGGCGGTTGGTGTTGTTAATGCAAGTCCAGATACGGTTTTTGAGGTTATTTTGAACCTTGATCGACTTCGGAGATACGAGTATGATTATTGATTTATGTGCATTTTATTGTTAATATAATGTTTTTTGTGTTCTATAACATGCAAATTTTCAGGTGGGATTCATTGACCGGTGATGTAGAACTTGTAGATTGTATAAACGGGCATTCTGATGTTGTTTATGGATCTTATGATCCCAGAACCTTAAGTAGGTGCGTAACTTCAGTACTTCACAAATTAGACATGTTTTATCTACCCTTAAAATTATGGTATTGATTACTTCTTTCACATAAATATAAATTTTGTACCCATTGAATGTAGCATTTGGATGATAATTTATTGTTTTTGTGGTAATTAGCTTGCAACTTTCATACTTTGTATTATGTTAGTACGTTAACTCATCTCTTTTTGTCATCTCATCAGTCAAAAACTGATGTGCTGTTCTTATAGGTGGCAGTCAAAGCGTGATTTCATATTTTCTAGACAATGGTTTCGAGGACAAGATGGGACATACAGTAAGAGAATTATACTTCTTTTTCCTTCCTGTCTAAATCTCACAATTTCAGAGCATACATGCATATTTAACCATTTATATGTTATATACACAAGTTAAACTTACAAGATTCGAACATACGATGCAGCAATCTTGCAGTTTCCTGCAATACACAAGAAACGGCCTGCAAAATCAGGATATCGGCGGATAAAAATAAATCGTAACTTATTTTTTCTGTTTCTTCTGAAGTTCAATACTTGATTCTTATGTGTTGTACTAATTTAAACATTTTTGAATTATAGCATCTTCTTGGGAGATTAGGCATCTAAGAGGTTTGGCAGGATCAAGTGGTGATAGATCTCTTGTTACACATATGTTAGAAATAGATTCAAGAGGCTGGTTTAAATGGAAGTGTTATCAATGCTCAAAGTTTGAGAAGTCAATTCCTTACGCCTTATTGAATCAAGTGTCAGGTTAGTGATTTCTGTAGTCCAAATTTTCACACCAATAAACCGTTCAAGTGCATTTTAATTGGGCTGGTCTAATTGGTTGATTAACGGGCCAAAAAGATTTGTTGGTTGAAATCATAATTTTCTAATACCACCCAACAACCATACCCAATAAATCTCACCCAAAGCAAAGCTATTTGTGGGGTCTGGGGAGGGTGGGAAACTTGCAACTTAAAAGTAATCTGAACTTCTAAAAAAAATGACTGAGGAGGTGTTATGCATTGAGAATACACTTTGGAAACTTTGATTTATTTGACCCATTTTCTTTTAGCTAATTTGTATTCTGCTTATTTGACCTGGTTATGGATAAGTAAATGGGTTGAATTTGCCACCTTTAAAAAACACTAGCTATCAATTTGTTGCAGGATTGAAACTTATATATGATTGAAGAGCATATCGGTTATGTTTAATTCTTTGTGATTGTTTTAGGTTTAAAGGCGTACATCTCAGCAAACCCTGCACTTACATGTGAGTCATCAACAACACTTGTGGATACAAAAACATCTGATATTTCTGGATCTATTAGTGAGTTTGAGGATGCAGAAGTCGCTGAGGAGTTTTATGACGCAATTGCTGCTGATTCGTCATCATCATCAGATGATGACGAAGAAGACAACGATGCTGAACTTGACAGCAAGGTTTGCAACTTTCTTTCAGTTTTAGCAATTTTATGTAGTAATTGTTAATTATTTTTTGGAAATGAATATGTATTGTAATTGTACTTTTTAACTTTATTAGGGCCAGAAAGTGAAGCTGAAGAACGTTTCATGGGCTATCGCCAGCTTGGCTTTAAAGGCGAAGAAAGGTAGCCAGCCTTTAAACCATTTTTTCCATTTAAATTAGTATTGTTTAATAATTACTGTTACTTTTTTGTTATAATCAGCTATGGATGCCACCAATGAGTTAGATCCAAATGTAGATCCGGTTAATCTTGATTATAGTGAATTTCATGGTTCAATGCAAAAAGGGAAGGGTGAGGGTGATTCCAATTGTTGGACATCTCCAAGTGGTGCTGGATTTAAGATTCGTGGAAAGACCTACTTGAAAGATAGTGCCAAGGTGACTTTTTGGCTTTTTATTGTGAGGGTGTAATAATTTTGATCAGAGATAGCGATATCGACTCATTCGCTTGTAAACTGGTCAATTTGGGTTTTGCTTCATCACTAACAAGAATTAAAAAATTAGCTAAATGGGGGCAGGTCAAATAGGTTGAAAGTTGTATTTTAGTGCATGCAACGTCCTCAATTGCTCTTATTCAAAGAATTAAATTCTTATAGTTATCCCATAATAAATATTTATAAAATAAAAAATGGGTCAACCTAACCAACCATGACCTGTTTTAACCCATACTAAAAATCACCCAGTTCAACCCAGACATGTTATGATCTGTTACCCAACCTGCTTATCTTGCCACCTCTAATTAACTTTATAGTAAGGAACAAAAGTTCAAGCAGTTTGATGACATTGGTTCCTCAAATTTCAATGAAAATAACAGTCTGTATCACTAAGTTACGAATTACAGCACCGGGTCTATTTCCATGGTGTAATTTTGCAATTCTTTTTATGAAATAGTGAGTGAAAAATCTTGTTCATGTATTAATATCAATTTGAGTCCCATCTTGGCTTCAAATGCCAAGAGAAATGTTACACACAGATGAGAAGGGAAACAAATTATCTGATCAGAAATTCTGTTGCATTTAACCATACTTCGAGCGAGTTACACTTTTTTATAATTTTATATTATAGTTAATTGCGAAGTAAATTGTGAATTTGACAAACTCAAGATTTTTGCTAGTCAACAACAGTCCCAAGTGTTCAAATGCATATAAATTTGGCCAGCTTTATGCTGATTTTGTCTAGAAAATTTGTTTATATCTTTTTTCAGCTATAGAGATATTTTTGATAACTTTCAGGTATCAGGAGGAGATCCCCTTCTAAAGCTTATAGCAGTTGACTGGTTTAAACTTGAAACTTCTAGAAGTAAAGTGGCTTTGCATCCAAAATGCCTTGTACAGGTACTTTGTTGATCATCTTTTATAGAATTTTTTATGTAACACAAATAAATATAAAACAACAAAGGTTTATGTTTCTAGTACTGTTTGCCCCAAAATATACTTGCAATAATCACTTCAAATTCGTGTTTTCCCTTTGTCTTGTTAGCTCTTTTCTGGTAGTTACACTAAGTCCATTTTTGTGTTGCAGTCAGAAGCTGGGAAAAAACTTCCATTCATCCTTGTTGTGAACCTTCAGGTATGCAAATGATATATTTTGTGCGTACTTGCATAACATCTTTAGAATAGGGTGGATATCCTAATAGTGGTTCCGCGTGCCTTCTTTTTTCCTTTCATATGAAATTATTTCAAAATGAATCTGGTGGCCTAAAAAGTTTGCATACCTGTTGATTATTGCCCTAGTAAAAAGTCAATATTCTTCTAAGGTGACAAACCTGTGTATCCAAAAGTTGTGGCATTGTATGAAGTTGACCTTTTTAAGACACAGATAAACACGTTCTAAATTGAAGGTTACATTTTCTGTCTTAAAATTTGTAGTTGACCAATAAAGGCGGGCCCATTTTGATGCTGTTTACTTATGAATTGGTCAATATGGGTTATATTTATTTATAATGTGTCAAATGATGTAATATACATATAAGCTTGTAAGGAGCATGTTGAATGGATTGCCTAAAGCTTATCTTTAATTCATGAAACAGCCTCCTAATTTTGTTTTTTCCTTCAAAGAATTACTATGTTGTTGTAAAAATATAATCTTGTTTGGTTGTTATTGTTATTGTTTATTGTGATGATATAGAATTTATATTCATACTTAATGTATTGGTCTTTCTAAAAAAAGGAAAAATGGATCAAAAGTGTTGCCATACTAGAAATTGACCTTTTTAACCTGAACCCATTTCACCCTGTTGACTGACTCATACCTTCTTTCTAGGTTCCGGCTAAACCAAACTACAGCCTAGTTCTCTATTACGCCGCAGACCGGCCTGTAAATAAAAACTCTTTGCTGGGCAAATTTATTGATGGGAATGATGGATTTCGTGATTCAAGATTCAAACTGATTCCTAGCATTGTACAGGTATGTTCATATCTAAACATCCTGATGGACCTGGAAGGCCCCCCTCACTCTAAAGGGTTGATGGCAGCTATCCTGTTCTATTAGTGATGTGTTTTTAATTTTGGATTCATATATTATGATATCGAGAAACTAAGTGTCTAAGTGATGACAGGGATATTGGATGGTGAAGCGTGCAGTCGGGACGAAAGCTTGCCTATTGGGGAAAGCTGTAACTTGCAACTATATAAGGCAAGATAATTTTTTGGAGGTATATACTACTTTATACTTTCTCCGTCTATTAGAAAGATCCCATATTACAATTTTAGTTAATGGGTCAAATCGGGTATGTGTTGTGAGAGGATGACTTGCATACATTTTCTTTTCTTTTTTGGTATTTATAATTACATAATGTGTTAAATGTCATTAGTAATAATCTATTATTACAGTGGTAATCTAACTTTTATAGTAATTCAATTCGGATGACTTTAGTCTAGTTGTTTCATTTTAGTTTTGACTATTTAGAGAAAAAATATTATCCAAATTGACTTATTTACCTATAAGTTGGTCCAAACTGCAACAATAAATGCAAGAACTTATGTTTCATTCAAACATTATCTATGTACCCTCCTGAAGTGATTCCAATTATTAATGATGATCAACAAGTTTATCGGTTAAACTCTAATATTAGATTGAATACTTCTGACAATTATTTTGTCATAATTTCTTGTGCAGATTGATGTAGATATTGGGTCTTCTTCTGTTGCAAGGAGCATCATTGGTCTCGTTCTTGGATATGTAACAAGCCTTGTTGTTGACCTTGCTATCCTAATTGAGGTCTTCTTGTTGTATAAGTTTCTTGGTTTTTCTTTTAATTTTTCTTACAGGAGGTTATTTCAACTGATAATTTGTTCTTGTTTCGAAAATGCAGGGAAGAGAAGAAAAAGAACTACCCGAGTACATTCTTGGAACCGTTCGGCTAAACAAAGTGAGGCTTGATACTGCTGTTCCTCTTGAAAATTAGTGGTAAAAATTTGGTAGCTATGAGGACACTCTCCATGCATATGATGCCACATGATACTTTTATTGGCTACATTGAGCTCTGAATATGCAGTATAACACATGCAACCGATATGAACCGCCACGATTGTTTATACTCTGCCATATGATTTATAATCTCGAGAAACTATCCATTTCCATGCCTTAACCGGGCCTTAAATTGTGTGATAAAATGAGTGGCATTCTAAACAAACCAGAATTAATATTCTTTTTTGTTAGTTATTTTTTCTTGTATCCATTACCAATTCTAGTTAGGTTTCTTAGAGCACCTTCAATGGATGGTGTATGCGGCCTATGTGACGTCTAGGTGGATGAGAGAGAGAGAGAACGCATTTCATCTGGAACACCAAACGATTCGGATAAGTTTTGTGCGGGGGTGGGAGGTGCGTCTGGATGGTGATGCCACTGCGGATGCTCTTATGGTGATATGCTTTGACAAGAAGTATTGTTTCATATGCAAGGCACTTGCAGTGGCAATGATTTTGCCTTAAGAAAACAGTGTTTTTAAAACAAATTAATCTTAGCTATCGTAGTTTTTTTGTTGTCTAGACCTATTCCCACATCAAAATTTGGCATTGCAACATGTCGTTAGTCGTTACTTCACATCAGAATGTTGTGAGTAGGATGTAATCGAGGTCTGTAACCTTGGGTTCTCGGAAGATGTTGAAATGCAGGTAGAAATTCAAGGATGAAGTAAACTATGAAATCCCTAACTGTACAGAATCACAAGTTGGACTTAAAATTTTAAATATATGGTGTCTTTACGCTTTGGACATGAGAAATCAAGTTGTAGAGGCATGAGAGGTGTCTCAGGTTCTTTGAATGTGCTTTCAAGTCCATAAAACCACTTATATACAGGAAGCTATAGACAACAAAAGAAGAAAGACGATGAATCAACTATTGTTCATGATCTCGGTAAATCCTGTGGCATCAGGACATTTTCTAAAACTCAAGACTGTGAACCCGGTTTTACTTTACTCGTATCACGACATGAACGTGGCTGACACGTTGTAGTCAATGAAGCTAGAACAAGACGGTTACCGTAGCTTAAAAAACACAAAAAAGTAACAATTCTTTGATAATTGTTTCGAAGCACAACGCTTATCAAAAAAGTTCTCGCTGTGTGATATATGTATATTACAAATGATCTATACTCAACCTCGTAGAGAAAAACATCTTATTAAACGCGTTGGTACCGTTAATAATAATTTACATATATTCTTCCAGAACATTATACCTTTAGGCTAGCAATCTATTTTGACGCACAAAACAATTTAGCCACATCACCCTCATTATCATACTCACGTCAAGACTTATTACACTCTAGTCACATAGATGGTCACGTCCTCTATCACACGGTACTATAGTTACATTTTTGGGCAGAATGAAATGAACCAGGCTTAGTTTAAGTTTTTGTTGGTTTGATTCTAATTACAAATGTTAAAAATCGCCATTAAGAATTTGATCCAAACTAAAACACCTAAACCCTAAACTAAAACAAAGGTACAGTGGTCCGAACAGCCCAAAGAGTTTCCACTGCACCCTCCCTCACCCAATCACTTCTCCCCTTTTCCCGCCATATCCTCCTTCCCGCCAAAATACCTGAGAAATAGGGCGGGATAACGAAGACAACAACCCCTCTACCCTCACCGCACACAGATCATCTCCATAGAGAAACCGAAAGAAGAAACCCTAAGAGATCGAAGATGTCAGGTTGGGATGAAGGAGGCGTGTACTACAGTGATCAAGCACAGTTCCCTCACGGCGGTGGCGCCGATCAGGAACAGGCGGCCACCCGCCACACCGTCCTCCGCAAGTTCAAAGAGTTCATCCGCAACTTCGCTCGTCAGAACGAGCCCAACGTCTTCCCTTACAGAGAAAGCCTCATTCAAAACCCTAAGTTTCTTCAAGTCAACCTCACCGATCTCCTCACCTATGACAAAGATCAGGATCTCCGAGATCTGCTTCGCAAAAACCCCTCGGATTACCTCCCTCTGGTACAGTTCCTTATTATTTTGCGTTTATATGATTTCATTGACGTTGTTGTGGCTTTGTTGTTGATGTTTTCGTGTTTTTATGTTTTATTGTTAGTTTGAAACTGCTGCGGCAGAGGTTAATGCGAATTTGAAGTCGAGAGTTGCGGGAGAAACTGGTGAGATGGAAGAACCGCAAACAGGGGAGGTTCAGATTTTGTTGAAGTCAGATGAGGATCCTGTATCAATGAGATCCCTTGGGGTTGTTACCTTACTTTTAACAAAGTTTTTAGATTAGCTTGCTCATTTTTTGTTATGTTTTTGACATGTGTGTTTTGTTAAATTAAATGATTGAATGATAGGCTCAATATATATCCAAACTTGTTAAGATATCTGGGATTACAATTGCTGCTTCTCGGACGAAGGCGAAAGCGACTTATGTGCATTTGGTGTGTAAGAACTGTAAGAACATGAAGGTGGTTCCTTGCAGACCTGGACTGGGTGGGGCAATTGTTCCAAGATCATGTGACCATGTAGCACAAGTAAGTACATTCACTGACTCTTTGTTATTTCTTGTTTATGGTTGAATTTGTTTTCATATGGAATGTATTTGCTGTTAATTTTTACAGATGGGTGAAACACCATGCCCCATTGATCCATGGATTGTGGTTCCAGATAGAAGCAAGTATGTCGATCAGCAGACGTTGAAGCTTCAGGAGAACCCCGAGGTAAAAATATTGATTATTTGATGTTTCTATCAAGATTTACTGCTGAAATTCTATGCACAAAATCAACCTTATTATTTTTATTAATTGAAGGATGTCCCAACTGGGGAGCTACCAAGGAACATGCTTCTGTCTGTAGACAGACATCTTGTTCAAACAATTGTACCTGGTACAAGATTGACTATAATGGGAATTTACAGCATTTTTCAGGCGGGCAAATCGTCCACAAAGTAATAATTTTTATTCCATTAATTCAGCATTAACATTTAACTTTTTATACAATTCCAAACGTTTGATGATTATGTACTATTTTTTTGTACTTTTTGGTGGTTTTCTAGTCACAAAGGTGCAGTTGCAGTTAGACAGCCGTACATAAGAGTTGTAGGAATTGAAGAAACGAATGAAACTACTCGTGGTCCTGCCAGTTTTACTACAGAAGAGGTAATTTGTTTTGCGAATATAGTATTATACACGTAAATTTTTCTACAAAGGTGATTTAAGCAGCTTGTTTTTCAACCACAACATACTGAGCAGATTTTTTTACTTTTGATTATGTTTTCAGATTGAAGAATTCAAAAAATTTGCATCAGAAGGCAATGTATATGAAAACATATGCTCCAAGATTGCACCTTCCATATTCGGCCATGATAATGTAAAAAAGGCGGTTGCTTGTCTTCTGTTTGGGGGATCAAGGAAGGTATTCTGTCAACTTTATTTTTAAATTTTGCTGTCTACACTTCATTATTTGGTAGCTCACTTCCTGTGTTTATACAGACTTTGCCTGATGGTGTGAAATTAAGGGGTGATATTAATGTCTTGCTCTTGGGTGACCCATCTACTGCAAAATCACAGGTCAGTTTAAACTGCGACTTGTTTTTTTTTTTTTTTTTTGTTTGCTTTTAGTGCAACTAAAGTACTAAATTTAATTGATGTTTTGTGTACAGTTTCTTAAATTTGTTGAGAAGACAGCTCCAGTAGCTGTATATACTTCTGGAAAAGGTTCATCTGCTGCTGGGCTCACGGCTTCTGTCATTCGTGATAATAGCACTGTAAGTTTTTATGATGATTTGTAAAAGTTTAGTTATTAGCATAATCAGTTCCTTATACAATTTGAAATTGTGTATGATCCAGCGTGAGTTTTATCTGGAAGGAGGAGCCATGGTGTTGGCTGATGGTGGTGTTGTCTGCATAGATGAATTTGACAAAATGAGACCAGAGGACAGGTTAGGTTTAAATACCATATTGTTGGCAGCCTTTTTATATCTTTTAATAGTTACTGAATTATTTAATAAAAATGTGGAATTAGGGTTGCTATACATGAAGCCATGGAACAACAAACAATATCAATTGCTAAAGCAGGAATAACAACTGTTCTCAATTCAAGAACCTCTGTGCTTGCAGCTGCAAACCCTCCATCAGGGCGTTATGATGATCTTAAGGTACATAAGAGTGCTGCAAATTACATTTTAGTTTTCATCTAAATCATTTTCCAGTCAGTTAACAGCATCTTTGTATTGCAGACTGCACAAGATAACATTGATTTACAGACTACAATTCTTTCAAGATTTGACTTGATTTTCATCGTGAAAGATGTTAGGTTGTTCAGCCAAGACAAGGTTTGTTTGGTGAAATTCAAGCTTGGCTTATAAATTTATAACATTAAATAATTTATTAAGCAACCTTTTTATTTTTGCTGTGCAGATTATTGCTTCTCATATCATAAAAGTCCATGCATCTGCCAATGCAAGTAATGATCCTAGAGATCCCAGAGAAGATAACTGGCTTAAAAAGTATGCGCTCTGAAAAATAATATCCCTGTTTTAACCTTTCTAACTTCATTTTAAGTTTGATTGCTGTATGTGTGAAGTGTTGAAACCATAATCTGACTAATCTTTTCCGTGCAGGTACATTCAGTACTCTCGAACCACAAGTCAGCCTCGGCTTTCAGATTCTGCAGCCACATTGTTGCAGGAGAGTTATGTTAGAATCAGACAGGTATTCACCATAATAAACACTAATTGTTCAAGGATTATTATTTATAAAAATTTATTTACTCTTATGCCATGAAAATATTGACCTTTTGTATGGGATGCAGGATATGAGGCGACAGGCAAACGAAACTGGGGAATCAACTGCTGTACCAATTACTGTAAGACAGTTGGAAGCCATAGTAAGGTTGAGTGAGTCACTAGCAAAGATGAGACTGTAAGTTACTAAATTACCCTTCTTCCTTTGTCATGAAACTAATATTTTAATTTACTAAATTTTGTTTTTGAATCTTAATAATTCAGGTCAAATGTTGCGAATGATAATGATGTTCAGGAAGCTATTAGGCTTTTCAATAATTCAACCATGGACGCTGCAAAATCCGGAATAAACCAACATATAAATCTTACCCCGGAGATGGCAAATGAAATAAAGGTCGGGTTTGCCCTTATAAACCTTTATAGTTTATAGTTTATATGGACAGGCCAAAGTTAAATGTTTTTAATTTGTGAACATAAATTGCTGGGCAGCAAGCGGAAAGCCAAATAAAGAGAAGAATGGGAATAGGAAGCCATTTATCAGAGAGAAGACTGATTGATGATCTTACAAGAATGGGTCTTAATGAATCAATAGTGAGATTCTATCTTAAAATACCATGTCATCAGTCATTGTAATTTATGTTTTTTGTGTTGTCTTATGAATATTAATAACTTATGATGTTTTGCTTTGTTTTATGACAGGTTAGGAGAGCATTGATAATAATGAATCAGAGGGACGAAGTTGAGTACAAGAGAGAAAGGAGGGTCATTATTAGAAAAGCTTAAGAATTTTTGGTAACCTGGTATTTAAGCATATGATTGTTTGTCATATATTCGGTTACTGTTCTAAGCTGTTGTAGTGGGCCAAATTGCAAGTGGCCTTGACCCATCTAACTTCTAGCTAACTTTTTAAAATTTGGCTTGGCTATGATTAATATTCAACCAGAGTTTTACTACCTTATTTCAATTTCATATCCACCAGTTTCTTGTAATATACGAAACAGAAGTATTTTTTGCTGACATGCTTGGTCACCAAAAAGTATTTCTTATAAACTTAAGAGAAAATATTGTACCTTGTAGCAAGAAAGCTTGATGAAGGTGAAAAGTAAGCAAAATCTACAAGTCTTAATTTGTAACTCATTTGGATAAGGGACACATCCATTGGCTCCTTGTGATTCAAACTAAGGAAAGCACATCATCATGTCTGAACTTAGCTGATTTGTTTAACGGTGTTTGTTTGATTGCTTTGATTATTGATCAGGAAATATGATAATTAAACTTTATATGATAATGATTATATTATGTTTTGTGGGATGAAACCTAGGCTCAGATTATCTTAAAATATTGTTTTATATATCGGATGCGGACTGCATATTGTATAGAGCTGCTGATCAACTGCTGATCAAGTAGTTTTACTCTGCTGTAAATTAGGAGGTGATCAAAGACTAATAAATTACTTAATTTATTGAATATTTTTAAAATGTAAAACAAACAAACAAACCCAAAGAGCAGGGTCTGGGGATAGGTGGTGGCGAATTGTTGGTCCATTTGATCGGTTTTCAGTGCAGAAAAATGCTCGAATCATTCAATACCAAACACACACAACAAACACTAAGATATGAAGATCAAAACAACATCAAAAAGCTTTCAAAAAGGTATTAATAAGGAACAAACACCAATGAAATGAAACAAGCTTAATATATTCAGAAAGAACAAGCTCAGAATAGTCTCTTGCAACAATAATACACGATTAGGTTTTTTGCAAGGATACTCACCAATGAACAAAAGGAAATCTATATATAGCTGTCCTAGTTTCGCATATAGTTTCGCTGTGGGCGAAACTATACTAGCGAAACTATAATTTCGTCCGGCAGAAACTAACAGTTTCGCCGGGTGAATATGTTCTAAATCTAACAGTTTCACCGGCAGAAACTAACAGTTTCGCCCGACCGAAACTATAGTTTCACTGGACAGCAACATATACATTTAAACTAAATAACATACAATGGAAACTAACATAGATCCTATTACAAAGAAAGGTAACAAATACTAATCTAATGGTAAGTCCAACCTATCTTGATCTTCAATACTCCCCCTAGGTTTGATCTCACCCTCTCTGCTTGTCTTGATATCTTCATTCAGCTCCAGCATCCCCCGCACCTGCACCTGATGTATCTGGTTCAGCTCCTGCAGATTTCTTTTCTTGAACTTGAGCACTTGATTTGCCTTGGTCACCTCCTGCTCTAACAGCTCCATCGGGATGAGCACTAGCTTCTGCAAATTATTTTGTCAGATCCTGGATATCCATGTTTAAATCATCTTCAGCTCTTATCTTTTCAGCTAGCTCCTTCACCTCGGCCCTCACTACTCTGACTTTGTTTGCAACAATCATAAACAAGCTAGCTTCCTTCCTAGTTTCTTCTCCCGCTCCTGCTTTAATGTGGTTCTCATATAGAATGAGCAGATCTTCGTCTGAGAATCCAAAAAGTTCCATAGGGTCAAAAATTCGATATTCTATTCCACCCTTTACTCTAATAACAACCTCCCCCGTCTGATTGTTGTAGAACCATTTCTCAAACCCTTGCAGACGAGAAGGGGAGGGATCTGCTAATCTCACCCTTTGAACAGTCTTCGGGGGCTTCACGCTTAACACAATCTTCCCCTTTCCTGTAACCCAGTCCTTGTCTTTCTTCGATCTTTTTCTTTCAGCTCTCATAAACCCAAAAGCTTCAAAGTTATCGTTGAGCCCATTTTGAATTTCTTTGTCCAGAAGCTTGGCTCTTTCACTCAGATGGGCTTCAAGAAGGGGTAAGGATGCCAATCTTCTTAAGTCCCACTTAGGCAAGGTCTTAAACACCTTCTTCTTGTGTAAATACGAAATTCCTCCCCCTCTCCTCTTGATCATGAACATTTTGAGGTCAGGATTGTATTTCTAACTCACAATCTTCTTATCTGCCTCTTTCCTCTTCAGACCTTCCAGATTTTGAAATAAAGGGGTTAATTCTTCAGGCTCTTTCTCCCTTACAAACCAATCATCTTTCTCCAT
>BJCO01737670.1:0-17961 GCA_018326465.1 Flaveria floridana
ATATATATATATATATATATATATATATATATATATATATATACACACATTTTAACCGTACCCAAATACAAGCATACTAAAGAATTTTTCCATGTATATATAAATATGTAAACATGCTTACGTAAAATTTTGTATTTATATACTCGTACGTGTGGGTTTCGGCTATATAACATACATGCACACGAGAATTCTCAACTTACATATATGTATGCAAATATGCATACGTAAATTTTCATATATAAGCATGCATGCAATCATGCATAAGTATATCCGATTATAATTCTTGGTTGTAACGTAATAAAAATGAAGAAAATTTTTCGACGTAATATATATAATAATAAAATATTTTTAGGGTTGTCACAGCATTAACTCATAAAGGAATTACATACAATTGGGGTGACAAACATGAATCCGCAGTTCAGATTCTGAAGAAGAAACTCTGTACGGCACCGATTCTATCATTGCCTGAGGGAACAGATGATTTTGTAGTTTATTGTGATGCTTCCATTCAAGGTCTTGGTTGTGTACTAATGCAACACGAGAAGGTGATCGCTTATGCTTCCTGTCAACTAAAAGTTCACGAGAAAAACTACACAACACACGACTTAGAGTTGGGAGCCGTTGTGTTTGCACTCAAGATATGGAGACATTACTTGTACGGTACCAAATGCACCATATACACCGATCATAAGAGTCTCCAGCACATCTTTGAACAGAAGGAGCTAAACATGAGACAACGTCGTTGGTTCGAGTTATTGAATGACTATGATTGTGCGGTCAAGTATCATCCGGGTAAGGCTAATGTAGTAGCTGATGCCTTAAGTCGAAAGGAAACACTTAAGCCAAAATGAGTTCGAGCATTACAGCTTACCATCCACACCGGATTATCTGATCAGATCCGTAATGCTCAACTTGAGGCTTTGAAGGATGAGAACCTGAAAGCAGAGTCCATGCGAGGCATGCAAAGGAAATTAGAGACCAAACCTGACGGAATCCGTTATTTCATGGAACGAATATGGGTTCCTTTGTACGGAGATTTACGATATCTGGTAATGGATTTCGTCACTAAGTTACCTCGTTCACAAACCGGAAATGATACTATTTGGGTGATAGTGGATCGTTTGACCAAGTCGGCACATTTCTTGGCCATACGTGAGACTTACAAAATGGATAAACTGGAATAGATTTATTTGAATTAAATTGTGTCATGACATGGCGTGCCACTTTTGATCTTCTCTGATCGCTACGAGCGATTCACTTCACACTTCGGGCAATCACTAAAGAAGTCATTAGGCACTCGCTTGGATATGAGCACGACTTATCATCCACAGACAGATGGTCAGACTGAACGCACAAATAAAACCCTAGAAGATATGCTCAGGGCGTGCGTTATTAACTTTGGGAATAGTTAGGAAACCCATCTGCCTTTGGTTGAATTCTCTTACAACAACAGTTACCACACGAGCATCAAAGACACACTGTTTGAGGCACTTTATAGCAGAAAATGTAGATCACCTCTCTGTTTTACTAAGGTCGGTGATAGTCAATTAACTGGTCCTGAGCTTGTACATGAAACACAGAGAAGACTGTACAGGTTCGTAGCCGTATGCCAGCAGCTCGCGATTGTCAGAAAAGCTACGCAGACCAAAAAAGAAAGCCTTTGGAATTTCAAGTCGGTGACAAGGTGTTGTTAAAGGTTTCACCTTGGAAGTGTGTAATACGCTTTGGAAAGCGTGGAAACTTAAACCCTAGATATGTTGGACCATTTGAGATTGTTAAGAGGATCGGTCCAGTAGCTAATCAGCTAGACTTACCTGCTGAACTCAATGGCGTTCATAATATGTTCCACGTTTCAAACTTGAAGAAGTGTCTAGCCAATGAGTCACTAGTCATTCCATTAGAGGAACTGAAAATTGATGAACAGCTTCGTTTCATCGAGGAACCAGTTGAGATCATGGATCGAGAAGTCAAGACCTTAAAACGTAGCAAGATCCCTATTGTATGCATGAGGTGGAAGTCAAAGCATGGACCAGAGTTTACATGGGAACGCGAAGATCATATGAAAAAGAAATACGCACAATTGTTCAAAAATCAGACATCTACCTCTTAAGTATCACTTGTAAGATTTCTTGCCTATGCTACAGATAACTGACCAACTTGTTCACTAGTCGTTCAGCGACCCTGATCTCCTAATTTTCGGGACGAAAATTCCTTCAACAAGGGGATGATGTGACGTCCCATACTTTCAGGTCAATTCCGTTAATCTGGTTTTCCTTACCTCAGCGTTCTCTTGTAAATTATTTAATTATCTAACCTTAGTAATTATTTAATTACCTAGCCTTTATTAAGTAAATAATTTAGTTTTATAAATTAAATGGAGACCAAGATCAATAAATTAATAATTGTGAGACTAGTATGGTAATTAACAAAATTAGTTATATTATATAATTCTCCAACCCAACCCACCCACGATCCCATTCGTTCCATATACATCGAAACCCTAAACAACCACCTCATCGATCACCGACGGCAGCGCCCTCCTCCCTTTGCAGCAGTAGACTCTCGGCAGCCCTAACACCAGCAACTGCTTGCCTCGGCGAATCATCAAAACTCCGATCACTACGTCGTGTTGTCTTACCCGGGCTTCTCCCTCACCGCTGACCTCTATTCCTTAACAACCGTCGGTCGTGAAGGACAACCGGAACTGGTCATTTGGTACGTTTCTTCCTTGATACTTGACCCTAATCTACAGCGTACGGTTTTGGTGCGTTTCCAGGCTTTCAAACTCAACGGTCGGTGTGTGTACGGTTTCATTGCGTATGTATATATATATATATATTGGTGTGGGTTCGAAAGAGTGTATGTATATGTGATGTTGTGTGCATTCATATGTTTCATGTTTGATCAAAGATGACTACATTTGCGTTTGATGTGTGCATATCATGACTTAAGTGTTGTATGGTGTGTTGGTTATGTATGATGTATGCATAATCATGTGTGTGGCAGTGTGTGTTTCATGCCGTGTTTATGCATATATGATGTGTGTGCTTGAATATGATGCTTATCTATACTATATATATATTCATTTGACAAGGGCACCATGGTAATTTCACCCAAATCTCTTAATTTTAAGAGATGTACATCTCTTAAAGCCTAACTTACAACTCATCAAAGCAACTCTCGGAGAAAAGAGGATATATCATAGTTGCTTCTCTCGGAGAACAGAGGAGAGATCAGAGATCGGAGCCGTCGACACCAAGCTTTTGCCAACAACTCAGTGTTGCTTTCGGAGACTCAGACTCAGGCTTGCTTACTTTTGGAAATGTTGCTTTTGGAAGGTACCATCAGAGTTGCTTTCGGAGATCACAGACTCAGACTTGCGCTCAAACGGCATAGTTGCTTTCAGCTCAAAGGTAACATCACCATCTCCGATTTAAATTCAAATTCCTCAAAACCCTAGATAAAGTCACAACATCCGGAGCTTGAGGATTTCACTTTGAAGCTTATAGTTCTTCACATCTGCTCTTCGAAGCTTGAGGATTTCACTTCGAAGCTTGAGGATTTCAAGCTTTAGTGTTCATGTATGTTTGGGTTTTGAATTTTGAAGATAGCTTGAGATCAGTGGTAAGCTCTTTAGGTTTTCGATTTTGATTTCTTGTTTAATGTTTGTTTTTGGGTAGTTTATGTCGATTGTGATGAGTGGTAAGCTCTTTAGGTTTTCGATTGATCGATGCTTTTGTCGTTCGATTAATCGATTTTGTGGTGTTATGCTTCTTGGGTTTTCATTCTTTGTGTGAAATTTTGGAAATTTAATTTGGGGGAAGTTGATTTCTGAAGGAGTATAAGTGATTTTAGTTGGATAGAACACTTTCACTGTGCGAATTTGAAGATTAATTCTGCATTTGTGCATATGTAGATGTTAAGTTGTTTGAATCAGATCATGTTATGATGTATTTAACTAAAAGTTTATTAGCAGTCTTTGCTTATTTGATTTATTTGAGCTTGTAGTTGGGAATGCTGCTGTACAAAGGAGAAGACAGCGCGCGGTTTCAGTGGCGGGAGAACGAAGGGAAGCGATGTTCAGATCAAAACGGTTGTGTACAGAGGGAATTAGTTTCAGTATTGATGGAGTAACTGATGGTGAAATGATGATTGATGAGGAACCACCGGTTTTAGAAGCTCAAACTTCTAAGGCTGTTGATGATTTAAAACTTGCAATTTCGTTCAAGTAAGGTTATTTAATCCTAATAATCTTTAACATGTGATATGTGTTCAAATTCGTTGCACAGACTACTTTGGGATCATTAATTATAATTTTCTGTAGGGAGAAAGATGTTGTTCAAAAGAAAGTGAGTGCTCTTCGTGAGTTAAGATGATTATTGTCTAGATCCGGTTTTGCTTTTGTTGAAGTTGCTCTTAAAGCAGGAGCAATACCTCTACTTGCTCAATGTCTTGCTATTGGCTCTGAAGATTAACAGGTTATTTGAATCTATATCTTTTATAAACACATATCGTTATTTAGTCACTAGGTGCGATTAATTTATTAATTTCATACAAAAAGAATGCTTCACTAATAAGAAACGTGTAACAAAACAATTTCAAGGAATTATGCTTGTGATCTAATTTCTGTATAAGTGCCCTATCCAGGTTGGGGTGTTACAATATGTATATCGCGACTTTAGGTACACTGTCATGATTACTATAATAATGTTTAATCTTATGGTTTATGTTTACAATACAGGTGCTTGAAGCAGCTTGGTCTCTTACTAACGTTTTATATTGAATATATTTGTTTTTTCAGAAAAAAGTTCATTATCTGTTTCCGAACAATGTGCATGGGCATTAGGAAATGTTGCAGGTGAAAGTGATGAATTGAGAGATCTTCTTCTTTCACAAGGAGCCTTATTTCCTCTTGCAAAAATGATGTTACCAGATAACGGATCAACTGTGCGAATTGCTGCATGGGCATTATCAAATTTATATCGGTCTCTGTAAGTTTATGTCTCTTTATCGTTTGTTGTTCGGATACTACTTTTCATACTACATGATAAGTCTGACATTCATTTTGGAGAATGGTTTGGCATAAAACATACCATGTGATCTTTTTTTTATTTGTTCCATTTTCTACTTGCAGTGCACAACGGTTGAATGACTTGGGTGATGAATCAAGGCTACTTCCTCTTTGGAGGCAGGTAAGTGAAATTTTTGATTTGTTTCAAATTGTGTCTACACCTGAGTCCATTTCTTAAGTTCCATGTATACTAAATATATATGGTTGTTTTGGTCATTAATATTCCATTTTTATTTGTTTATATACATGGAACTTTTTTCCACAGGCAGAGCCTCAGTTCCTTTGGAACAACTATATGTTTTTGATAGTAGGCGTGGTGTGCAAATTCATAACTATTGATTTCCTGTTTTATTTGTTGTGTTTTTGCTTGTTGGTTGATTAATCAGTGGTATGTTGCAAAGTTGGAATTCTTAATATACTTGTCTTAAATTTCTCCACTTGTGAAGATTGGCTTTTCCTCTGCTTGTTATTTGTTGTGTTTTTATTTGATCCACTGCAACTGCAAGGTAAGGCCGTATTTTGGTTCGGTGTTTGAATTTCATTTGAAGAATGTGTATAAGTAAGAAAATTGGGAGTAATAAATTTGATCATTGTGGGATATATTGTTGAATTAATCGTCTATTTAGTGTTTTATGATATTCATTATGGTTTCAACATTTTAGCTTGGTTTTTGTTGAATTAAATCTTGAAGTATATGATAAAGTTGGTTATATTTGTTTCAAATTTTGCATCTTTAATGTATGTTTTTTTGGGAGCCATTAATGTATGACTGCTTTACTTTTCTTCATCAAAATTAAGAGTAGATAGATTACACTTGTACTACGAAAAAACAAACAAACAAAAGTGCTATATAATATGTCACGAGAAGATTGATAAATTAATAGAGATTGGGTACCGCGATGTAAATTGTCACTCCCGCCGCATCGCGTGGGTTCCTTGCTAGTATATATACATATCAATTTATTTCAGGTTGTATGGTGGTGTGTGAGTGCCGAATGGATGGTTGTGTGTGTTGGTTGTGTGTGTTGGTTGATTGTGTGTGTTGGTTGTGTTCATGAAAGTGGGTGTGTGCTTTTGTTTCTTTTCAGCAGTGGGTATTAAATGTGTGTGTGCTCTTGTTGTCATGAATGCATAGATGTATAAGATATGAGGGTGCATGCATTATGTCGTGCATTGTGTAGAATATATATGTAGTGTGTGTGTAGCAGGTTAAAAGGAAACATGTGTGTTAATGCGTATGTATGTATGTGTTAATGCATATAGGTGTGTTTTTGCATAGATAATTAGATATTTGATGCATGTTGTGAAAGTGGGTTAATGCACTTATGGTTTTAGTATAATAATAATAATAATAATAATAATAATAATAATAATAATAATAATAATAATAATAATAATAATAATAATAATAGTAATAATAACAATAATAATAATAAAATATATAATGATTTCTACGAGATAATTGAATTCTATGTGTGCGACGTGAATTGG
Source organism: Flaveria floridana (assembly GCA_018326465.1). Classification (NCBI taxonomy): domain Eukaryota; kingdom Viridiplantae; phylum Streptophyta; class Magnoliopsida; order Asterales; family Asteraceae; genus Flaveria; species Flaveria floridana. The sequence goes on from BJCO01737670.1 coordinate 6,563, forward strand.
CATTTGAATGCGTCACACGTAATGGGGAACAACCGATAACCAACACCGTAACGATTCGTGAGACGCGAAACCATATAGTCCGGATGTTTATAACTAATAATTTATATTAATTATATATGAACTGAATGAAACACAGGTTAAACGGGACCCTATTCTTTATGCTATCGATTATTTGTTGCTGTGAACTTGAGGTGAGTCTTCACGGCCCCTATTTTACTTTCTTTCCTTTTTGGGGGAGAAAACATGCAAACATATTTACCAAATGGTTTTGGTATTATTGTTTATCGCCTGTTATGTTAGTGCAAACATACTTAAAAGTCCTTACATTCTCGAACCGTTAGTAATGTGTAGCGAGGTAATTCTGAGTAGTACAACTGGGTTTGACAAACCCCGCCCGGGCTAGTCGAGCTAGCTTGATTGGAGGTCAAACGGGTGCATTATTGACCTAACATTTGTCACTGTCTGGGTTAGACGTGACGGGAAGGCAACAAACATACAAACAGTCAGCTTCGGTTCGATACGCTAAGTAACATGATTATAGGCTAGCTACCTATCGATATACTTTAATTACTTTACCATTCGAACATTTACAAACATATTATCTGTTATAAAACCTGTGAACTCACCAACTTTATGTTGACACACCTTAGCATGTTTTCTCAGGTCACAGGAACACACAAGGTTAAGAACTCAGCTAGGAATGCATTCATGGCATACATTATCATTTGATCAGTTTATTTTGTTAAACAATCATTGCTTTATGGTTTAAACACACGTTGCCTTTGTTGAATTGTTGACTTACAGTTTTCGAAATGTTTCCGCAAGTTTAAAACATTTATGTTTGATTCAAAAGTCTGATTTCTTAATGAGTTGTTTTATAACTATAATCTATGGTGTAACTGGTGCTATTTAAGATCCTGGTATGTCACACGCCTGACGGTAAAACCCTGTTAGCGGATTTTAAGGGTGTGATAGAATGGTATCAGGGCCACTCCTGTGAAGATTGGGATGTCGGACATACCTCACCAAGGATGGTGACTTCTCCGCTCATCGAGGACGATGAGTCCAAAGGGGGGGTAATTGTGACACCCTACATAAATCTCACATCGGCCATGGACAGGAGAGATTTCTAGTTCATAAGGAATGTCTGGTCTCTAATATCATCAACGTGTTTTGGGCGTATTTACTTTGGATGAGAGGAGAACTCCATAGTTAAGCGTGCTCAGGTGGTAGCGATCCAGGGATGGGTGACGTCCCTGGGAAGTTTTCACATGGGCAACTAAAAGCAAATCTGTGAGCTCCTCATGGGCATAGCGGACAGTATTGGTGGTATAAAAGGCCGGGTGTTACACAGTTCATATAAGGATTAGAATGTATTAGGCATATGATGAGGCTTTGAACTTCAATAAATTGTATCAGGAACATAAATCAATCTTGAAAACACTTCAACTCATTTGAATTTCTGAAATGACTTCATAATCTGACATTCTTCAGATAATCATTCATCCCCTTGATTAAAGTCCGTCTAACTGTTTCGCTCAGTAGTCAGACACGGGTGCAAAAGATCATCTTTGATTGTAGTATCATGAGCTTCAGAAAGAGTTTCTGACAGTTGTACAAATCCTTGAATAAATCAATGATTACGTGACCAAGGTTGATTTCTTCTTTTGTTTTGAATGCTCAAAATGGACGTACCTGTTGGTTGCAATCATCTGTATTCATGATATTTCTTTTTCTTGTTTGTTTGTGCCATCTGTTCATCATTTGTTCATTGATTATGTTGTTGATGTTGTTGTTGCTTTTGATGTTGATGTTGATGATAATGTTGTTGTTGATGATGTTGTTGTTGATGGACGTGCATGTGGTTGAAGTAAGCTAACATTTACATTAGTTACTCAAAGCACGAGCATTTGTGATGCCGCTCACGGAATGAAATCGAATCTCCAAAACATAAAAGTGGCCCAAAAACCTATTTAGAGGCCTTATTTTGGAAAAATAACAGGATAACCTGCCTATGGCGGTTACCGTGACGTAGCCCTCGTTTCCACGGTCGTTTTGACTGGTAGCACGTCAGAAACGGAGTCTCGTAGCCCAGGTTATGGCCATTTTGGTGATTAACTTCCGCATTTGAGGTTATCATCACCATTCATCCGCCTTAGTTGACATGTATCAGCATTGGTGAAGTCAACATCCGCATTAGTATGTTCAACATCCGCATTAGTATACATAACATCCGCATTTGTATGTTCTTCAATGGCATTAGTTCATTGAACATTCGTATTTATGCCTTGTACATCCGCATTTGTGCGTTGAACTTCTGCATTTGTGCCTTGTACATCCGCATTTGTGCGTTGAACTTCCGCATTTGTTCCATTGTAACACTCGAATATTTTTAGTAGACAAGAACGAAAGAATAAGCGTTAATAAAAGAAGGAAATGTCATTTAACCTAAGAAGAGGGGTTAAAAGTGTCCAAAAGGACAAACCTTTGAAAAGTTTGTGAATAAAGCAACATGGCCGCCCATCTCGCCTGCTTACATATTGACATTCGGTTTTAGAGAGAGAAACAACAGAGAATTCGAGTTTTAGAGAGAAAAAGAAGAAGAATTCGAAGTTTGAGGTAAGATTATGTGTTTTAAGTTGTTTTTGGTCTATGTAGCCTCGGTTATATGCTCATATGTGTTATTGTATGTTTGGGTTGTGTGTTTTAGTGGGTTTTAGGCATTAAAAACGCCTGAGAAGTTCAAGGGAAGGATAAAATGTTTTTAACAAACTTTAAGGCTGGAAAATGCATGTGTACATGTTTTTATGAAAATGGGTTTTCACCCGTATGTGTGTGTGTGTGAATATGTATGTGGGTGGGTGTAAATTTGAGATATATATGCGTGTATGTACATGTTATGATGCTTAGAAGGTTAGTACTAAGCTTAGATAATGATTCAGGACGAACTGGGATTGATTTATGTTGTTTAGGTGAAAATTTGATGCCCAACCGTCTAAACAGTGGACCATGCGTCCAACGGTTAAATTTACTAAGTGTTCCCAACCGCCCAGAAATCACAAACGTCTGAAAAGTACCCAACCGCCTAGATGTCCATGCGTCTAAGTCAGGCCCAAACGCCTGAATAGTGCCCAAACATCTGGAATATTGCCCAGAATGACTAAGTGTTAGGCCTAAACGCCTGAATAGTGCCCATGCGCCTAAATAGGCCCATGCGTCCAAGTGAAAAGTGACTAAGTATAATTCCAGACGTCTGCATAGTAGCAAAACGCCTGAACAGGGCAGAAGCGCCCAAATAGTACCCATGCGCCTAGACACTTAGAATATTTTTTGAAATTTCAGGAAAAAGCAGAAAGTCTAGGGTTTGACCAAATTTGACTTATGGGTAATGATTACCTATTTTAAGCATGATTATGGGATGTTTTAGGGTTATGGAATGTATGAATGATGTACGGTATGTATAGTGTATTATCTTTTAATGATGATTAAACGTATTTATACTATATTATAAAATGCGTTAAATATTATGTTATTACTTTATGTAGTATGACAAATGAATGTATGAACGTAAAGAATAACGTAACGAAATAAAAGATAACAATGATAAAAAGTAAAACCTGATGAATAAAAGAATGACTTGCAAGCAAATGAAAGGAGGTATACGACCATGTTGTCGTTAGCTCAAATGTGATGCGGGTTAGCTACCCCAAAGGATGCACACAGGGTCAATCATTGAGATTGACAAGGCCCTTTGGTATGCCCTAGGTGACTGGATCAGCTTCGTGCACAATGTTCGTGGTTTAATTACCACAGGTCCAGCATCAGCTTCGTGCACAATGTTCGGGGCATGACTAATTGGTTGAATGAATGGGAGAGATGATTTGCCCTAGGTGACTGGATCAGCTTCGTGCACAATGTTCGTGGTTTAATAATAACCACAGGTCCAGCATCAGCTTCGTGCATAATGTTCGGGGTATTGTTCATCAATCCATATGAATGTAAAAGAATGACGTAACGTACGAAAGAAAGAAAGAAAGTAAATAAGTACGAAAGTAAAAGAATGATAATAAGTACGTTACGAAAGAATGAGAACGAAAGTAAAAGAATGTTAATGAAAAGCAAGAAATGAAAGCATGCTATGAATATGATAGTGGAAAATGAACAATATTGAAAGTTAATATTAATATTCTCTATATGTACGTATGATGCATGATCGTATATGAAAGAAAAGAAAGGTTTTAACGAAAGTATGATATTTTATTTATAAAAGTAGAACTCACTCAGCAACGCTGACTTTTATGTATTTTCCAGTTGGCAGGTAAAAGTTGCTGAGGATGGCACGGGGTAGCTACTTGGCATTTTTGGGATGGCATCTATTAGTATAACAATGAAATTTTTGTGATGTAATGCAATTATAGTATTTTGTAATAGTTAAATGTATTGTATTGCTTTGCAAAAGTTGTTATTAAAATATATGAAATGGTTTTAATTAATTTCCGCTACGATATTTTAAATAGTTGTAAGTTTTATGTGCGATGAATGAAAAACTGTGACGTGCCGGGGAACGGGGCCTTACAAGTTGGTATCAGAGCCAAAGTTTAAGTGAAATGGGTAAATATTTTCAAAAGAAACCTAAACTTAAACTGAGAATGGGACATAGGGAAGGGATGCCAGTCCAAGTAGCTACGTGCCATCAGGTATTTTCTTTAACGTTAACCGATATTATGTGCGCATGTTATTTGATCTGTTTGCCCTTAATAGATTTAGAGACTAATGTAGTCAGGATAGGAAATGCTTGGGGTATGACGAGTAAAGTAAGTGGCTAATCACAACTGGCCACTGTAATTAAGGACTTACTATACTTGACATAAACTAAGCTATTACCTTGAATGACCGTGTTGGTGTTTAAATCTTATAGTGTGATAGAGGAGGGCTGGAGGTAGATCTTCTAAGGCTTCATGAGGCGGAGTACGAGGTGGACCTGGTGCTGGACCACGGGCCACAAAAGGAAGGCCCACGGTTAAGAAGGTGACCCATGAGGAGCCTGAGACCCCTCATCCGGATGGTGGTGATGAGAGTGCTAACTTGAGAGCCTCAGTGAAGGAGGCCATGGTGGAGGAGGTTCATCAGGTCATGAAGACGATCTTGCAATCTGTAGTGACCGAAGTGATTAAGGCTGTTAGAGAAGGAGAGAGGAGGGATAGGAACAGGTCCTCGGGGAGGGGGAGGACAACCTGAGATCGAGACGGTTATCCCTACTGATGAGGAGGTGGAGGAGGAGGAGGAGATTGTGCCGGAGGCATCACGAGGATGTAATTATGGGGCATTCCATAGATGCAAGCCCCCTACCTTTGATGGTAATAGCACTGCTGCTACTGCTCACCGATGGGTGAGAGAGATGGAGGCTGTTCTGGAAATCAGCGAGTGCCGGGAGGACCAGAAGGTGAAGTTCGTCACTTATTCGTTTGTGGACTCGGCTCTATGTTGGTGGGACAACATTGTCCAAGTTGAGGGTAGTAGAGTGATTGGCAGGATGAGGTGGAGTGAACTGAAGAAGTTGGTGATTGAGGAGTTCTATCCTCATCAGGAGTTGGATAAGGTGGAGAGGGAGTTCCAGCAGCTGGAGGCGGGAACCATGACATATCAACAATACACCATCAAGTTCAATGAGATGGTACCGCTGGTGCCGGATCAGGTGACGCCCCTGTCAGGAAAGATCAAAAGATACATCCAGGGCTTGTCGGCGGATATCCGTAGGCACGTGATCGTCGCCCGACTGAGTACGTTTAGATCGATGTTTGACTTGTCTGGGAGATTGTATGACGAGGGGGAGGTGATGGTGGTGGAGAAGAAGAAGACTGGGGGTGATGATCGGAACTGGAACCGGAAACGGTTTGGGCGGGGTGGCATCACCCCGAATAACAAGAAGGCTAGGGTGGATGATCGACGGGTGATTGCCGCAGGCTTGGGAGTGAAGAGATGCGGGAAGTGTGGAAAGGAGCACGTTGGTGAGTGCAGGCTGGGGCTTAATGTTTGTTTCAAGTGCGAGAAGCCCGGCCACATCTCTAGAGATTGCAGAGCAGCGAGGTGCTTCAACTGCGGCAAATTAGGCCACATGAGTAGGGAGTGCAAGAAGCCGAGGGCAGAGAGTTTCGGAGCAGGGAAGAAGACCGGGACTGAGGAGCAAAGGGCAAGCGCCAGGGCATTCACAATGACCAGGGAGGAGGCTAGGACGGACCCCGATGTTGTGTCAGGTACGTTTCTATCAAACCAAACTCTTACTTCTGTATTATTTGATTCTGGTGCTAGTAGGAGTTTTATTTTTGCTTCTTTCTGTGCTAAATTATCTGTTAGTAGGAGACGTATTGATAAGCCCTTCGATGTAGAAACTGCTATTGGTGAGTCCACTATAGTTACTGATATGATAGAGGACTGTGCCATAGAATTAGAGGGTCATAGGTTTGCTTCTAAGTTACATGTGAAGCCCCTAGGCGGATTTGATGTAGTACTAGGGATGGATTGGTTAGCAACCTATGAAGCGAACATCGTGTGTCGTAAGAAGATGATTAAACTAACAGCGCCAGACGGGAGTTCAGTGACGATATACGGTGATCGAATTAGGACGATTCCAAAAGTGATTTCAATGGCGGTGGCGGGAAAGTGCATGAGGCGTGGATGTAGTGCTTATTTGGCCTACGTGAAGGACGTGGACACGTCAACACCACAATTGTCTGATGTTCCAGTGGTGTGTGACTTTCCCGATGTGTTTCCAGAGGACTTATCAGATATGCCACCAGATCGTGAAATCAAATTTCAAATCGACTTGATACCCGGTGCTCAGCCCGTAGCTAAGGAACCGTATCGGTTGGCTCCGGTTGAGATGAAGGAATTGATGGAGCAACTGCAAGAGTTGATTGATAAAGGTTTCATTAGGCTGAGTATCTCTCCTTGGGGTGCTCTGGTCTTATTCGTGAAGAAGAAGGACGGTAGTATGAGGATGTGCATCGACTACCGTGAGTTGAACAAGTTGACGGTGAAGAATCGGTATCCATTACCGAGGATTAATGACCTGTTTGATCAGCTTCAGGGTGCCTGTTGGTTCTCGAGGATAGACCTTTCATCTGGCTACCATCAATTGAAGGTGAAGGAGCAAGACATTCCTAAAACAGCTTTTCGACCGTGTTATGGACACTACGAGTTTCTCGTTATGTCCTTCGGTTTAACTAACGCGCCAGCTGCTTTTATGGACTTGATGAATCGGGTGTGTCGGCCGATGTTAGATAAATCAGTGATTTTATTTATCGATGATATCCTGATTTATTCAAGGAGTGAAGAAGAGCATGCCGGTCACATTCGAGAGGTGTTAGGGACATTGAGGAGGGAGAAGCTGTATGCTAAGTTCTCCAAATGCGCGTTTTGGTTGCGCGAAGTTCAGTTCTTGGGTCACGTGGTAAATCCCAAGGGGATTATGGTAGACCCAGCAAAGGTGGAGGCGGTGATGCAATGGAAGTCTCCAAAGACGCCATCCGAGATTCGTAGCTTCTTGAGGTTGGCGGGATATTATCAAAGATTCATCCAAGACTTCTCCAAGACAGCTTCTCCATTGACTAGGTTGACCTGCAAGGATGTGAAGTTTGTATGGGGTCAAGATCAATAGAAGGCTTTTGAGGAGTTAAAGATGAGGTTGACGCAAGCTCCTGTCTTGACATTACCCGAGGGTAGTGAAGACTTAGTGGTATATTCGGATGCTTCCTATTCTGGGCTAGGTTGCGTGTTGATGCAACGTGGAAGGGTGATAGCCTACGCATCCCGACAGTTGAAAACCCATGAAGTCAACTATCCCACGCACGATCTAGAACTAGCTGTTATGGTTTTCGCGTTAAAGATTTGGCAGCACTACTTATACGGGACGAAGTGCACAATCTTCACTGACCACAAAAGCTTGAAGTACTTCTTCAACCAGAAAGATTTGAACATGAGGCAGAGGCGATGGTTGGAGCTCATAAAGGATTATGATTGCGAGATCCATTACCATCCGGGCAAGGCCAACGTGGTGGCAAATGCCCTTAGCCGAAAGGAAAGACCCGAGCCGATTCTTGTGAAAGCTTATCAGTTGATTATGACCTCTGATGTGATGACGCAAGCCAAGGAGTTTCAAGATGAGGCTTTGAAAGAAGATCGCCTTAACTCTGAAAGGATGAAAGGTCTAGTCACGGAATTAGGTGAGAACACTCTTGGTGTTAGAACCCGACTCGGAAGAATGTGGATTCCTCGTTACAAGGATTTACGTGGAAAGATCATGGACGAGGCTCATAAGACTCGATACTCTATTCATCCCGGTGCTACTAAGATGTACCATGACATGAAGAAAGATTACTGGTTGCCGGGTATGAAGCGTGATGTAGCAGAGTATGTAAGTAAGTGCCTTACTTGTTTGCAAGTGAAGGCGGAACACCAGAAGCCGTACGGGAAAATCCAACCATTGGATATACCTGAGCGGAAGTGGGAGCATATCACCATGGACTTCATTACGAAGTTACCGCATACCCCGAAAGGGTATGATGCTATATGGGTGATAGTTGATCGTTTGACGAAGAGTGCTCACTTCCTACCGATCCGAGAGACATATTCTTCTAAGAGACTTGTGGATCTATTTATCAAAGAGATTGTAGCTCGTCATGGTGTACCATTGTCTATTGTGTCTAATCGTGACACTCGGTTTACATCTAAGTTTTGGAAGAAATTCCACGATGTGATGGTAATGAGGCTACACATTAGCACGGCTTATCATCCTCAGATGGACGGTCAGTCTGAGAGGACGATCCAGACACTCGAGGACATGCTTCGAGCGTGCGTGATCGATTTTGGAGGAAGTTGGGATGACCATTTACCGTTAGAAGAATTCTCGTACAACAACAGTTATCATGCCAGCATCGGCATGCCGCCATACGAGATGCTATATGGTAGGAGATGTAGGACACCCGTTTGTTGGGGTGACATTGGTCAGAAAGAATTGGGAAGTATTGAGGTGATTGAAGCTATGACAGAAACGCTAAAAAAGATCAAAGCCTTTATGAAGGCAGCTAAGGATAGGCAAAAGTCGTATACCGATAAACGACATAGACCAATTGAATTCCAGGTGGGTGATAGGGTTATGTTAAAAGTCTCACCTTAGAAGGGTATCATTCAGTTTAGAAAGCGGGGCAAGTTGAGCCCGAGATACATAGGACCTTTCCGAATCATTGCTCGAGTAGGAGAGGTGGCCTATAGGTTGGAACTACCAGATGATTTAAGTGGAATTCACCCGACATTCCATGTATCTTATCTGCGGAAGTGTTTAGCAGACGAGGATATGGTTGTGCCACTGGAAGATATCGAAGTAGATGAACGGTTCAATTACGTGGAGCAACCAGTGGCGATCATTGATCATAAAGAGAAAAGGTTAAGGAATAAAGTGGTTCCTCTTGTGCGTGTACAGTGGAAGCACAGGAAGGGATCAGAGTCCACGTGGGAGACAGAAGGAGAGATAAGGCAGCATTACCCTCATCTGTTTAAGGAATAACAGGTTTCGGGGACGAAACCTATATAAGATAGGTGGACTTGTAACACCAGGATATTTTTAGTAGACAAGAACGAAAGAATAAACGTTTATAAAATAAGGAAATGTCATTTATCCCAAGAAGAGGGGTTAAAAGTGTCCAAATGAATAAAACTTTGAAAAGTTAGTGAATAAAGCAACAGAGTATTCGAGTTTTAGAGAGAGAAAGAAGAAGAATTCGAAGTTTAAGGTAAGATTATGTGTTTTAAGTTGTTTTTGGTCGATGTAGCCTCGGTTATATGCTTATATGTGTTATTGTATGTTCGGGTTGTGTGTTTTAGTGGGTTTTAGGTGTTAAAAACGCCTGAGAAGTTCAAGGGAAGGATTTACACTCGAAAGCAGTTAAGGTGAGTTCTAGAACCCCTTTTTAATATGTTTTTAACAAACTTTAGGGCTGGAAAATGCATGTGAACATGTTTTTATGAAAATGGGTTTTCACCCGTATGTGTGTGTGAATGTGTATGTGGGTGGGTATAAATTTGGGATCTATATACGTGTATGTACATGTTATGATGCTTAGAATGTTAGTACTAAGCTTAAATCATGATTCAGGATGAATTGGGATTGATTTATGTTGTTTGGGTGAAAATTTGATGCCCAACCGCCTAAACAGTGGACCATGCGTCCAACGGTTAAATTTACTAAATGTTCCCAACCGCCTAGAAATCCCAAACGTGTGAACAGTACCCAACCACCTAGATGTCCATGCGTCTAAGTCTGGTCCAAACGCCTGAATAGTGCCCAAATTTCTGGAATATTGCCTAGAATGACTAAGTGTTAGGCCCAAACGCCTGAATAGTGCCCATGCGCCTAAATAGGCCCATGCGTCTTAGTGAAAAGTGACTCAGTATAAGTCCAGACGTCTGCATAGTAGCAAAACACCTGAACAGGGCAGAACCGACCAAATAGTGGCCATGCGCCTAGACACTTAGAATATTTTCTGAAATTTCAGGAAAAAGCAGAAAATCTAGGGTTTGACCAAATTTGACTTATGGGTAATGATTACCCATTTTAAGCATGATTATGGGATGTTTTAGGGTTATGGAATGTATGAATGATGTACGGTATGTATAATGTGTTGTCTTTTAATGATGATTAAACGTATTTATACTATATTATAAAATACGTTAAGTATTATGTTATTACTTTACGTAGTATGACAAATGAATGTAAGAACGTAAAGAATAACATAATGAAATGAAAGATAACAATGATGAAAAGTAAAACCTAATGAACAAAAGAATGACTTGCAAGCAAATGAAAGGAGGTGCACGACCATGTTGTCGTTAGCTCAACTGTGATGCGGGTTAGCTACCCCAAAGGATGCACACAGTGTTAATCATTGAGATTGACAAGGCCCTTTGGTATGCCCTAGGTAACTGGAATAGCTTCGTGCACAATGTTCGTGGTTTAATTACCACAGTTCCAGCATCAGCTTCGTGCATAATGTTCGGGGCATGACCAATTAGTTGAATGAATGGGAGAGATGACTTGCCCTCGGTGACTGGATCAGCTTCGTGCATAATGTTCATGGTTTAATTACCACAGGTCCAGCATCAGCTTCGTGCACAATGTTCGGGGTATTGTTCATCAATCCATATGAATGTAAAAGAATGACGTAATGTACGAAAGAAAGAAAGAAAGTAAACAAGTACGAAAGTAAAAGAATGATAATAAGTACGTTATGAAAGAATGAGAACGAAAGTAAGAGAATGTTAATGAAAAGCATGAAATGAAAGCATGCTATGAATATGATGGTGGAAAATGAACAATAATGAAAGTTAATATTAATATTCTCTAT